>PVJN01058890.1:0-12028 GCA_004026805.1 Lasiurus borealis | reverse complement strand
GGCGGCCTCCCTACTGCATTCTGGGAGACGTAGTTCTCACTTCCATGACAGCAGACGAGGGTGTGGCCATCAAAGGACTTCACGGCCCATGATTCCTTAGGAGGGGGCAGGCTGTATTAGTGGTGACTGAGGGTTTGTAACGTGCGTAGCTGGGGGGTGGGGAGGAGGAGTTACGGCTTTAACGCCCGCTGTGTAATACCTTACAGTGCGACGAACAAGTTCAGATGCACTCTTTCGTTTACTTTTAACAAGTTTTGAGATAGGTAGTATTGTTTTTACACACTTTATTATTGAGGGAGAAACTAAAGTGGAAAAGGTTAAGGAACCGGTCTAAAATATCAAAGTTATGAGATGATAGAACACCAGGATTGCGTGTCTATAAATGCCGTGCTCGCCACGGCTTCACAGCCACCTGCCATTTTTGGGATGGGAAACCAATAGCTGTGCCAGCAGTTTCTTCTCTGTTTCAACCTCAGGGACAGCCCTGAAAAAAAAAGTACGTGTTGTGCACCGCTATTTCTTTACTACTTGAGGGTTTCAGTGATGGGCCTGCCAATACACCCCTCGACTGGGTCCCCCTGGAGTGAGTGACCTAGGAAGAGGTCTGCTGCCTGAGGGGGCGGTGGGGAGGGAGTGGGAGGGAGGAGGTGAAGTGGAAGAATGACATTGGAAGGGGAGCCTGGCATAATTCATGACTGATCACAACTCACAAACAAGCCACTTACTGGGGCCAGTTTGCCCAAGCCTTTAAATTAATTAGGATAACAATACAAGCTGATGCTCCTGTTTTTATTTAGGAGAGTTGAAAGAGTCACACTCCTCCCACAGCCCAAGTTATGTCAAAAACTTGGGCATCGTGTCCCCTCCCTCGCTGGGCCCTCCAAGTAGTCAGGCATTCTACCATCTCTTTCCCAGTCTTCGTGTTAGGGGATCGATTTGCTCTTTCTGGGTCCCCTGCTTATTCCAATTTTGGGGGGAGGTAGGTATTTTTTGTTGTTATGACTGAATAGGGTGTCTGGTGCCTGCCCCGTGTGCCTTTCATCTGAAGATCTCCAAGCACTTAACTATAAGTTACTGGGCTTCACAAACACTGAGACACATCTGTATAATTAGTCAGGATTTATGAGTTACAAGCCACTGGATGAGCTCAAGGTCCTGGGGTAAGTTAAGAGTGAGGTCCTCTTACAAAACAAAATAAAAGACCTCTAAAACAAAACAAAACAAGTGAGGCCTGTTCAGAAAACAAAGTCCCAAGTGTTCTTGGCTTATGTCTTACACCCAGAATAAATGCATGGGAGAAAAACTCAGTCTCAGTCTCAGTCTCAGCTAGGGCTAAAAATAATAACTTCCATTTATTGGGTGCTTATAATTATGTGTTTAAACTATGCTGAGGTTTTCTATTTAATACAATAATAGTCTTATATAGTAGCCCCCCTCATTTTACATATGATGAAGACTGAGGCACAGATAATTAAGTGAATTAACTGATTTACCTAGGGTCATCCAACTAGTAAGTGGTAGAATCAGGATTCAAGCCCAAGTTGTCAGAACACCATAGTAGTAGTAATAGATATACCATACTCCCACCCCCCAAAACTCCTGGTATGTGATACTAAATTCCATGGTTCTAAGGAACTGTCGGGGGCAGACATAGAATAGTGGAGACTATAATTGTAAGAAATACTAATAATGTTCTGTTAATCGTGATTGTTCTATTCTGATTAGAGAAAGCACATTCTTTTTAAAAAAATATATTTTGTTGATTTTTTTTACAGAGAGAAAGGAAAATGGATAGAGAGCTAGAAACATCGATGAGAGAAAAACATCGATCAGCTGTCTCATGCACACTCCCCACTGGGGATGTGCCTGCAACCAAGGTACATGCCTTTGACTGGAACGGAACCTGGGACCTTTCAGTTCACAGGCTGACACTCTATCCACTGAGCCAAACCGGTTAAGGCGAGAAAGCACATTCTAACCTGGCTGAAAGTTGTAGATCCCAGACATGGTAGTTAACATCAGAATGCAGTCCATCCTTTTCTGAGAACTACCTATACAATCTGGTCCCTGAGGGACCTGCCATTAGCAACCCCCAGCCCACATCGCCTGGCTCAAGCAGTGACAGGCAGCCCAGACCCATTGGTTGTCCAGTTTCATTTGTTCCCTGATTAATTCTGTTGTGAATTAATCAGGGAACAAATGTTCACTGAGTATGTATGTGCAAGCCATAAGGTTGGAACAGATTCATTTGACAAATACGTCTCAGGTACTATGCTAGGTATTCATCACATTTTGTTGAAAGGATGAATATATAGATTGTTGAAGAAAGAATTGGATTTGGATAGTTTGGCAGGACAAGGTCTAGGAAGGATAAAGCAGGTTGAAGCAGATTCAGAGGTGGGAATGTGTAATGTTTACTAGAGTCTAAAAGGTCACTTGAGAACAGAACATCAATTTTAACTTTTTTCCTCCCTAAATTCAGATTATTGGTAATTGATGCCTAAAATATTATGTTGAGAAGCTTTGGACTTCACTTAACCCAATAACTCAATGTCTATTGAATTCTGGGATTAATTAGTAATGTCTGTCATGTACTTCAGGTGGAAGATGGCAGTTGTAATAGGTTGTCTTATTGTTTGAAATAATTTACTTCCTTGCCCATTGCTATGTAACTTGCAGTGTCTCATTTCACTGACTTTGGGCTTGGTTATGTTTCATACCTTGGCCAATAGGATGTGAATAAATGTGACTCATGCCATGTTTGAGAATGTGAGTTTCCATTTTTCTTGTTCTTTGCCACTAGAATGGGTGTATTCCACAGGAGGCTGGTTCCCTCTCCCTGTATCCAGAAAACAGAAGACCCCTAGGACAGAGCTGCAGCCTGCTCACAATATACATAATAAATCATAAGTAAGTAAATCTTTGCTGCTAGAAGCCACTGAGATTTTTGGGATTGGTTGTTACTACAGCAAAGCTAGCTAACTAATCATACCTGGAAAATGGTATCAAGTTTGAAAGGTAAATGGTATCAACTTTGAAAGATCAAGTTTGAAAGGTAAGTATAAGACAGTGTGCAGAGCATCTTGAATGCCAGAGTCTGGCTATGTGTTCATCAAAATTTCTTTACTTCTTTTTCTTAGACACATACCTGGACCACATTTTTCAGTTTCTCTTTTAAGCAATTTGTTTCACTTCCAGGCTTGGCCCATGAAAACCTCTCAAGAGAGATCCTTCATGTTCTTTCCTTTCTGGCTTGATGCACATGACCTTAAGCACAGTGACCTTGAAGGCCAAATGTTAAAGATGATGGGGCCACAGGTTGGAAGGAATCTAGCTCCCTTAATCACCACTTAGCAGAGAACTACCTGCTAATCATCAACATGCATTTGGGACTTCACTTAACCAATAATTATTTCTATTTGCTATACCACTAGAATTTTGGGCTTTATGTTTTATAGTAAATAGTGTTTTCTCTATAAAAGAATGTATTTTTGTTTATTGATTTGAGAGAGAGAGGAAGGGGAGAGAGAGAGAGAGAGAGAGAGAGAGAGAGAGAGAGAGAAATATTGACTTCGCTGTCCCACTTATTTATGCAGCCATTGGTTAACCCTTGTATGTGCCTTGAGTGGGGATTGAATCTGCAGCCTTGGTGTAGCGGGATGGTGCTTTAACAACTGAGCTTACCTGGCCAGGGCATAAGTGTTTCATTAACAAATACATCATGTTAAAAGCTTTGGACTTGATTCCCATTAGGAATAGTAAATTAGTCACTGATGATTTTTTTTAAACACAAGGAATAATACTGTGAAGACTGTTGGGATTGACAGTTACAGAGATTTAAAAAAAAATACTCCTGAGTGAGGCTGTGAGACCTTGCACTGTGGAGTTTTCAGAATACAGGCTAACTCCTGACTGGGGCTGGGAGAAGGTTCATAAGGCTCTTAAGAGGTTGTGGAAGGAGCTGCTGCAAAATGAATCCTATTTCCTGAAGTTTAACGTCCTTTTCTCTTCTGTAAAATTCTTAACTCTGGTATTTCTGTCTAGTCTGTGCCCAGTACATAATAAACTTTGAATGGAAGCTGGTCCTGGACTCTTGGAGAGATTTGAGGAGTTACCACTGGCTGAGTGCCTGTGATGTGAGAGGGCTCTTTCACCTATCAAATCATAACAATAACTATGCAAGGTGCTATTAGATTTTACAGATGAAGAAACTGAAACTCTAAGAGTAACTCACCCCAGGTCTCTCAGAACAATCTCATTGTTCAACCCATATCTTTTCCAATATAACGAGATGCTTCTCAAAAAATCATAATGGCTGGTATTTACCGAGTGGCTGTCATGTACCAGGCTCGGTTGGGTGCTTTACAAACATAACAGAAGCAGCTGGTGCATCAGTTATTGTAGGCTGTCACTTAGTGTTTCCAAACTATGAACTCGGTGGGAAGTAGGTGTTGGAGTCTGCTTAGGCTGCCATAACAAAATACCAGAGGCTAGGTGACACAAACAACAGGAATTTATTTATCACAGTTCTGGAGGTTTGGAAGTTCAAAATCAAGATGCTGGCTGATTTGGTTTCTTTCTGAGACTTGCTTCCTCACATGGAGGAGAGTGAGAAAAAGCAACATCTCTGGTCTCTTTTTTTTTTTCTTTGAATGTTTACTAAGCAGTCAGACAGTGACATACTCCATGCCCCAGTCTCTGCCTCAGCTGAGCGTGGGAGGCTAGGGTTGAGAGGAGAGCCTACAAACCCAACAAAAAGTAGAGTTAAGGCTGCCCATTCCTCTCCGTGGCCTCACTGCCTCAGAACTAAGGGAGGCCCAGAACCAAGCACTGCCTTGCAGATTAGATGAGGCCAGCTGGTCTTTGGATACCTCAGGAAGAGGCGGGGGCGGCAGCAGCATGAGGGATTCCTCTAACTCCACACACAGGTCACCTGCACTGGCTTAGGTGTCCATTTCAAATTGTGTGCCTTTGAGCATCTCCTCCTCTGTCTCCTCTGTTCCTTCAGCTCCTCCAGCTTGACTCCCGGGAGGCCGCAGCGGGGTAGCTGGGCAATGGGTGAGTCTTGCACTCCAGCAGGAACTTTCTGTCGTAAAGGATCCTGGTGCCTCCCAGGGTAGTGGCCTAGAGCGTGTCTCCCCGCCATCCCCGCATGGTGCTGCAGGAATTGGGCAGCTCATGAGCCTGGACATAGTGAGTGAGATGAGCAGAAGGGCAAGTGGCTGGCACTGAGGACATGGGGTGCAGCAGAGTCTGAGGCGGACTCCATCGACCACATGTGGTCGCAGCTACAACATCAAGTGGACATCCTGGTCTCTTCTGATAAGGGCACTAATTCTATCATGACAGTCCCATCCTTATGATCTCATTTAACCCTCATTACTTTCCAAACGCATCATCTCCAAATATCATCACCTTGCAGTTTAGGGCTTCAACATCCACAGCAATAGGAAAAACATTAACATAATTCTAGGGCAAATTCTGATTTTTTTCGACTTAAGAGCCCATTTTCTTTTGTCCTCTTAGTTCTTTGGCTCCGTGAGCTGGGTGGAAGTGTGGTTTATGGTTCTCCATAATATTCAGGTGCTGTAGGTCCTGCTTCACTCCAAAGACCCACAATCCCACTCTAATCTCAAAGTGTTCAGATTGCTTTAGTCCTTCCTTTATCAGTAGGGAGTAAGATGTGGCTTTGAGAAATCCTCCACCCATTTATTTGTATTCATTCACTCATATTATTTATTAAACATTTTCTAAAATTACATTTATTGGAGTGACATGGGTTAATAAAATTATATAAATTTCTAGTGTACAATTCTATAATGTATCATCTGTATATTCATTGTGTGCTCACCACCCAAAGTCAAGTCTCCTGTCATCTTATATTTGACCCCTTTACCCTCTTCAACTTACATCCAGCCCCCTCAAAAGATTTTTCTTTTTTAAAAAAAATATATATTTTATTGATTTTTTACAGAGAGGAAGGGAGAGGGATAGAGAGCTAGAAACATTGATGAGAGAGAAACATCAATCAGCTGCCTCTTCCACACCTCCTACTGGGGATATGCCCGCAACCAAGGTACATGCCCTTGACCAGAATCAAACCTGGGACCTTTCAATCTGAAGGCCGATGCTCTATCCACTGAGCCAAACCAGTCAGGGCTCAAAAGATTTTTAATAAGCATTTTGTGTCAATTGCTGAAATAATAACATTTGTAGCTTTCTGTTTTAAAAGGCCTTTTACATATTTTTGTTGTTAATCTTCACCCAAGGTTATCTTTTCCATTGATTTTTAGAGAGACTAGAAGGGAGAGAGGAGGGGGAGAGAAAGAGAAACATCGATGTGGGAAAGACACCTCGATTGGCTGCCTCCTGGGGCTGGAGGGATGCCTGGACTGGGCCTGGGGATTGAACCTGCAATCCAGGAGTTGAGCCCTTGACCAGGAATTGAACTTGTGACCCTTTGGTGCATGGGCCCATGCTCTAACCACTGAGTCACTGGCCAGGGCGCCTTTTACATTTTTGCACTCAGTGATTCTCACAACCAATACTATGAAGTGGATCATATTACTGTTATGTAATTTTATCAGAAACCAAGGCTAAGAAATATTAAATAACTTGACCAAGTTAACACCTGAGGTATAGAGTCCAAATAAAGAATTTCTTACTCCTGCCCAGTTGGCATGGCTTGGTGGTTGAGCATTAACCTATGAACCAGGAGGTCACAGTTTAATTTCTGGTCAGGGCACATGCCAGGGTTGCAGGCTTGATCCCCACTGTGGAGCATGCAGGAAATATCCGATCAATGATACTCTTTCATCATTGATGTTTCTATCTCTCCCTTTCCCTTCCTCTCTGAAGTCAATGAAAATATATAAAAAGGAAAAAAAGGAAGTTAAAAAGAATATCTGACTCCTAAGTGTTCCCCTCTGCCCTCTATATCCATCATAGTTCAAACTCTACAGTGCCTCAAGCCTGCATTTTAGTCATACTACTTTGATTTATGCATTAGTTAGAGTAGATACAACAGCTGCAACAGACAACCCCCAGATCTCAGTGTAATAACATGAAGTATTTATGTGTTATGTACAGAAGTTCACTGTGAATATTCAGGGTCAAGGAAGCCAGACCTGTTCATGCTGTGGCTTCTGGTTGCTCAAGTGTCATCCTGCCAGGAAAAGGGAAGAGCAAAGGGGTGGAGAAGGCACGACCATTCTTAGTTTTCTCAGCTTGGAAGTAACATATACTTCGGTTTATATTCCATTGGTTATCGCCAGTTACGTAAGACCTCACCTCGTTGCAAAGGGGCTGGAGATTGAGTTAGTCATGTGCCCATGCCATTTTCTATCAACATGGAGTTGAGTCAATATTCTAGAGTCAACTGAGTTGCCCTGGGAGAAAAGATGCCTCTGGTGAGAATGATTCGAATCTGCCCCTGTGTCCATACCTCTATTTGTCTCTCATTCTTTCTATCAGAATTCATGAAGCACCAACTTTGTGAACCACGCACAGTCGAAGATCTCTTGGCTGAAGAACAGATTGGAGCTCAGACAGCTAAAATGTTGGTAAGGCATCACGCCACAGGCTGATTGGTGATGGAAGTGGTCTTTTTCCCCTAGAGAAAGTGTATTCCTATAGTTTTTCTTTATTTATTTGTAATACATTTTATTGATTTTTTACAGAGAGGAAGGGAGAGGGACAGAGTCAGAAACATTGATGAGAGAGAAACATCATTCAGCTGCCTCCTGCACACCACCTCCTACGGGGTATGTGCCTGCAACCTAGGTATTTGCCCCTGACTGGAATCGAACCTGGGACCCTTCAGTCCGCAGGTTGATGCTCTATCCACTGAGCCAAACTGGTTTCGGCAGTTTTTCTTTATTTTTATATTGTATCAAAAAGTTTGTAAATGTGTACACTATCACAACATAAACAGAGCTATGTTGTAGTCATAATTTTAGTAGTTGATTTCACAAACTTACAAATCACCTTTCAAAATACTTCACTCTGGGAAGCTGTGTGGGTGGGCATTTCTCCTAAGCTTCCAGGCCTTCCGGGTGCCTTGGGCATGGAGAAGTAATAAGAATACTGGAGCCTGGGAAAGCAGTAAGAAGACAGCTCAGTCATCTTGCTGAGAAATGACTTGCATCTGCTAGAGAGAAGGAGGTGATATATGCAGGAGCTATTTAGGAGGTAGCATGGGCAGAGTGTGGAGAGCTGGGCAGAGTGTGGAGGGCTGGAGGAGAAGAAAGCAGGACATTTTGTTTCTTTAAAAAATAATTTTGATGCCTGTGAATGTGTGGCCCAAAAAAAGTAAAATGTTTAGCTTTTTTTTTGTGTGTGTGTGTCTGTGTGTGTGTGTGTGTCAACAAAAAAACTTAATGAGTGCAACTGACTACCTTGTTCCAACCCCAACCCAGGGAAAAAGAAAATTATGTCTGACCCCAGGTTCCTGGCTTGGTGAATGGGGACCTTGGCAGAAGAAGTATATTTGTGGGGAAGGCCTGAAAGGTGGTAGGAGTTGTTCTACTTTTGGATATAGACAGTGTTTGAAGTCCCCAGTCTCCAGAAAGCCATTCCTTGCACTGTGTTATCTTTCTGGTTATCTTTCTGCAACTCTAAATTTTCTCCTAAAGGAGAAGATGGAAGGTAGTTCAGAAATTCAGGTGTTGGGAGAAACACAAGAGCCAATCTTAGATGAGATGAATTAGGTGTGTGTGTGTGTGTGTGTGTGTGTGTGTGTGTGTCTGTGCGCGCACACACGTGCACATTTCATTAAAAGCGGGGTTGAGATTACAAAGACAATAAATGTTCATCTGCATTGGGCATAACATTTGCACAGTAAATAATACACATAAAAATGCAAGGAGACACCCCAAGTCTCAGCCCTTGTCCTAAATGAGGAATCATCCTTCTCTTTTCTGGTTTCACCCCGAACCTTTACCTTATATTGTGTAAGGTTGGGGTGGTAATACTCGAAAAGAAATAACAGGTTGGCCTATCTCGTGTCAGTTCAGAGTGACTTCCCTTTGTGCCTGGGTCAGAGTGGGGGGGGGGAGGGAGAGGCTGTAAAGGGGCAGAAATTGGCTTAGTTTGGTCTCAGAAGATGTCCTTGTGTGTATCTATTTGGGTCCCTCTTTCTATCTCTTTTCACTCACAGATTGTGTGGCATTTTGGAGGGTGGAGTGCCTGGGCATCTATCCCACTACTTCCCGCCCCAATCTGGCCCGGGGCACAAGCCACATGGTGCTGGCCATCCGCCTGGCCTCTTGCCCATCCATTATAGCCTCAGCTGCCAGGCTGGCACAGGTATCAAAAGGAACTTCTGCGAGGCCCTGCCCTCCCCTAATTCTGTTCCTGTGGCTGAAGTGATGGAGAATCAGATGGAGAGAGCACATTCTGGGTGGGGAACCAACGCTAACATACACCCCTTGATGGTGGAAAGGGTGTCTGTGCCTTGGGAGGGACTGCCGAGGAGCTAGGCTGTAGTCCACGGAGGCCTAGTATGTGCATGGGCTGGGGACAGTGTTGGGAGGAGACAAGGGTGATTGCTATGTAGTGTGAAGGAGGACTCCCTGCTAGCTCCTAGATGTTTCCTTCTCTCCCTCCATGTCTGTGCAAAACATGTAGACTTGTGCATGCTTCCTACTTGTGGGTACATCCCCAGGTGGGGGTGTGTGCAAGGCTCTCAGACTGTGTGTGATGGGGAGGGCCTTTAGCTAGGCCCAGGCAATGGCAAAGGAAACCTGGGGCGGATATTGCATGTTAGAACATATGACTCTATCCTGCATGTGAATGACATGTATGAGACTGTTGTATGAGGAGAAGTACAGACATGGCTGAGGCCTGGGATCTTTCAGTCCCTTGGTATAGATTGACCGCATTTGCTCTGTGGGGCATGTGAGTACCATATACATGGACCCTGGTTGTGGAAGAGATACGCCCTTATTCCTAAGAGCAGTGGCCTGGCCTGGGTATAGGCTGCATCTATGTCTGGGCAGTGAGGGATGGTCGTGGTGAGTGGGGTGTCCGTGGGTGAGTGCTGGTCATGTCTTGCCTTTACAGCCATGTGAATTGTATGTTCAAATATGTGAATCCCCTGGAGTGATGTTGGGTGATGAGGGGGTGGGAAGCCTGAAAAAGATGGAGAATTTATGAGCTGCTTTTGTCGGGAGACAGTCGTAATGAAGAAAATTCAATTTTCTGCAGCTCGGAGAGTCAATATGTTAAATCTTGGAGAAGCTGTGGATTGACAGCGGAATGGCAAAGTCAATGGGACGTGCGTGGTGGGGAGGGCGTCTATCTGTGTCTGCAGTGAGGCTGCCTCCTCTCTGTACCCTTGAACTGCAGCTGGGGGACAGGATGGACAGACACCCGAGTTCCTAGAATTGCCCCTAGAACAGCCTATTCTCCCTTCCAACTTCTCCTCAGTGGCCATCTTCTCCTGCCTCCTTATAGGGTGAAAGGCCGCTCCTTCCCAGCCCCAGTCCTTCCCTCGGGCCTCCTGAGGAAGTCCTTGGTGTCTAACCAGCCCTCTTCATGCTGCAGTTACTAATGTCAGAGTGGCCATCTATAGCCCAAAGTGATCAGCAGGAAAACTTTCTTTTCTTTCTAACTTACTTTTCCTTCCGACTCTTCCCTCCGCTACTCCATGCTGGCCTTCTGTTTCCCAGCAATTTCAACAGCACCCCCCTCGGCCCTGACGCCCCAACACACAGACTCCAGTCTTTATGTCCCTCCAGCCTCCCGTTCCATGAGGCAGGGGCATGGGAGTGGGGTGGGTGTGGGGAGAGGAGGCTGGGGATTCCTCTGTGAGCCGGTGTCACCAGGAGCCGTGATTAACCGAGCTGCTGGCTGTGTAATTGGTGTGAGCCCCGTCCCAGGGGGTCTGGCGTGTTAACAGCAGGTCCCTGTGGTGAGGAACAAGATCGCGCCCATGGCTGGTTGCACACGCTAATTAATTAGCGCTCCTCTGGTGTTCAGGAATGAGGAGGAAATGGGGTGGATGGCGGTGGGGTGTCTCAAAGTCCGAGAGCCCAGCTTTTCAGAGCCCAGAGGCCACCCAGCGTTCTGCCCGAACGGGGGCATTCAGGCTAGTGTACAGGGTGAGGGGTCAGAGGTCTGGGAGCCCACTGAAGAGGGGGTGTGTGGGGGCGCAGTGGCTTGGGCTCTTGGGGGTAGGTGTCCTGGGGCCCGGGGCTGGGTGGAGGTGGGTGGAGGGGAGGACAGCTACCCTCAGCCCACCGAGGCTGAGGGCCTGTCTTATAGCAGCCTCTTTCCCGGTGCACAGAGGAAGAGTGGCATGGAGAGGCAGCATCTCAGATTCTTCCCGTCTCAGTCGTGTCTCCTCTGCCCTCCCTCATGTCACAAAATCAGCGTTTCAATGAGCTGTTTCACCCGTATTACACACCCACTGTGTCCACAGAGCTCCAAAGTGCGCTCCGGCCACTGTCGCCGTGATAATCACTGCCTGCCCTCACCTCCCATGCAGATAGCAGACCCCTCAGCTCCTGGGTTGATTTCTTCCGAAGCCTGGGATCTGGAACCTAGATGTCTGGGAGAAATGCCGGGGGAAAAGCTGAAGGCGTTGGGGGAGGGGAGAAGGTTGGGACAGAGCCCCGCAATCTTCCAGGACAATAATGATCACCCACAGCAGCAAGAAAGAGGAAGGTGAGAGGCGAGGAAGAACTTCCATGAGAGCAGACAGCTCTCCTTGTTCCCAGAAATGCTGCGCTGGAACCGGGAAGGGATCAGGATGAAAAGGGAGCCTGAGGAGGAGAGGCTCTCGCCTTGTCTGCGGGGACTCAGCGGGGTGTGCCGGGGGGGAGGGGAGGTAAAGTAGAGGAAACGGGCAGAAAAGAAGGTGAGAGAGCCTGCAGCGGGGAATGCGCGGCTTCCGTGCGGAGGCGCGAGTCCCATTCCTGCATACGGTAATTGCTAAATTACCCGCCATCTGCTCGGCTCGCGGACATAAATTATCGGCGAGGAGGAAAGGCGCAGAGGCTGCGCGCTCTCCTTCCTCTCCCCCAAA
>PVJN01058889.1:0-12028 GCA_004026805.1 Lasiurus borealis | reverse complement strand
CAAAAAAAAAAAAAAAAAAAAAAAGGGAGTTCAAAGGAGTAAGTGACACAGAGAAGAGGTGATAGGACCCGGAGTCACACGAAATGTGCCCGTTCTGTATGTAGCGCATGAACCTTCCAGCTCACTTGCCTTCCTGTGACCTGACATCTGAGGAACGGTCCCGTCCCTGCCTGCTCTGGGGAGACACGCTCTGAGCTAAAACCAGGTTTAGCCATTTGCAAGCGTAACTGGTAACGAAACTGTGGGAGCAGACCTGCCGGTGCACACCCTGCCCTCCTTTCCAGCCCACAGAGAGCAAGCAGCTCAGGGATCTTCCTTAGAGAAGGAAGCACAGAGGATTCAGGGTCTGCCTGAGATCTTTCCTACCTCTTCTCTCCATTGTCTACGAGCCTTGATGGTTATCATCAGAGCTGGCTGGGGGCTGTGTGTGTCTGTGTGTGTTTTATTGCTATATCCCCAGTCCCCAGAACAATGTGTGGCACACAGTAGGCACACCACACGTTTTGTTGAAAGAAATCTCTGCGTGGGTGGTACAGAGTGTTAAGAGGAGTTTCATACACACACAATCCCTGCCCTCCGGCATTTTTTCGTCGAATTGAACATAATAACACAACACATGTACACAAACATGCACACCTTCAAACACGCCCAGGAAGCCAGTCTCTGAGTTAGCTGAGACCCTGGGCAACACCTGTTCTCTACCTTGACTATCTATGATGAGATGGTGTTTGTGTTTAATAACACGGACTCGGGCTAGGCCTGAGTCAGCCAGCCCATTTTTCTCAGCAGCGAAGTAATCAGAAACAAAAAAACTAAACCAAACAAAACCACCTCATATTTTGTTGCCTTCTTTTTGGAGGTTTTGTTGTTGTGTTTTGTTTTGTTTTTGTGGGTGGGCAGTGAATATAACTTACATAGTAAAGTTTACAAATCTCCAGGGCACAGCCAGATGGATTTTTACAGATGTCACGAATGTGCTATCTACTGTGACATTTTTACATCTGTCACAATGTCCAGCCAGGAAAACATGCCATTGCCAGCCCCCAGGGCCTTTCTCACGCACTCTCCTAGGAAAGAGCCTTGCCTCAGGCAGAGGTGCTACTATAGTTCACTTTGCCCGTTCTTGATCTTCAGAGAAATGGAATCGGATCTTGAATACTCTTTTGAGTCTGGCTTCTTTTGCTCAACAATATGTCTGTGAAGTGCTCGGTTGCTGCTCTGCGTAGCGGTTCAGTCTTCTTCACGACTGAGTAGCATATACATATATCAATTCATTTACCCATTCTCCCATTGATGGGCATTGAGGTTCTTTCCAGTTGGGAGCCGCTATGAATCAAACTACAAGGAACACTCTTGTATCTGTCTTTCAGGGAGCAGAAACACTCATGTCTATTGATTATTCATAAGAAGTGGACTTGCTAGGGAGGCTTATATTTAGCTTTCGCGGATTTGCCAAAACGTTTTTCAGGCTTTATGAATTCATCCTTCCGGCAGCAATGTCTGAGAGACAGGAGTGCTTTTACAGTCAGGAGTGTGCTGCCTTATCCCCTCCAACTTCCCTGGCCGTTTCCCTCAAGATTGGACTGAAACACTGGGGAGCAGAGCCAGGATGTCCATAGGGAATCAAAGATTCCTCATGGAGCCGAGTGGTGTGGGGGTGGAAGGTTGGATGGGGCTTCCCCATGATTGGCCCATGAGACAGTCCAGGTGCTCTGAGACCTGTATGTCACCCTGGCACTGGTCCAATCCATGATGCCCTTAGACTGGACCAGTGCCAGGGTGACTTTGCCAATCTCGCCATAAATAAAAGGGGTGGCGGCGCTGTTTATTCCTGAATGAAATTATGGGTGGAAATCTCCTACCTCAGAAGAATTTGGTCTTGTTCCCTGTTCCTCAGTTCTCTACTCAGCTCCCTCCTCCCTCCCTTCTATCAGAATTAATAGCTGCTCTGAGGAGATGGGCCACGGACCCAGGGAGAGGAGAGAAGTAGGACTCCTAGGCGAGGAAGCAGGAACCGGGCAGGGAGGGACTGTGAAGAGGACTGACCAGCAGAGCGGATTGCCCCAGTTAGTTTTCAAACCAGCTCCCAGGGACACTTGCTGTCGGAAGCCGATCATTGTTTTATTAGTAGAGAGGTGTGGATGGGGAATCGGGAGGGCTGGTCAACCTTAATTGCCCTGAAGGGTCAGAGCTAATCACTAGCTATTGGTAGTTGAAGCAGCCTCCACCTGTTACCCTAAGCAAATTCACTGACTGGCTGTTATTGGAGTTTCCTGCCTAGGGGATAGGGGTGTATCCTATAATCTTAATTTAATAAAAGGGATGGTAAAGCCAGAGTGGGAGTGGTCCCCTCTGGGGCTTCCGCCTGGCCCCCATTTCCCAAATTAATGCTTTCCTAGTCTCTTTTCATTTGTGTGCGGCCTTCCCCACAATCCGAACCCTGAACTGGAACCTTGAACCCTGTGGGACGTAAAAGGGGTTCCCACAACTTGCCCTATTGTTGCCACCGATGTGATGTGACGTTGCTAAAGCTAAATAAAATAAAATAAAATAAAAAAGGTCCCCAAGCCCTTACGTGGTGGGCTCCCCTCTGCCGCCATGGCCTAGGAGCACTGGGGAGAATGAAGTACAAGGGAGTCCAGCGCCGTCATTGGGGGAAGTCAAACCTGGATCCCAGTCCTGGCTCTCCCTTCCTCACAGCGAGGCCTTGGCACGATGGTGGAGCTTCCCGAGCCTCAGTTTCCCTGCCTGTAAGCCACACCCGCCCATGACGTTCTGCAGGTGAATCAGGTAAGGCGCACAAGGACATTAACAAATGTCGCTCATTCTCCTGGGACCCCTGGCGGGTTGATCTAGGAGGCAGAGATGCGGGATGGGGGAGACCATCCGGCTGACGCTATCAAGACCTGCTTCAGACTCAGTGTTCTCTCTCCTGAGAACAAAGAGAAGCAAGGGCCTCGCACTGCAGAGAAAGGACTATAGGGACGTAAGTTGAAGAGTGAGCACCACAGAGTCACTGTTCCTTTAAGTCTTTGGAAGGAATAGAGAGTCTCTCCCTTGCGGGTATGGGGGTAGAGTTCACTTGGTGTCACAAAATGTGTACTGAGCCCCTGTCTCCGCTCCTGGAGGCCGGGCCCTGAAGAAGGCGTGGCTACGGTGGAAGCCACAAGTTCCCATTTAGTTAGGGGAGACCTGGGTCCTACTCACTGCTCCTCCGGACTCCGTGGTGGGCAGGACAGGGGCCCTTTCCCAGGTTCCAGGTCCGACATTCTCGGCGATCCCTCCCTCTGAAAGACCTCTGGCCACCCTGGAGACCCACCCCAAGTGGCTCTTTAGTCTTTGACACTGGCTCATGCATCTCCTATCCCAGGCAAATCAGGCTAAACCGGCAGTGGTTCTCAACCTTTTTTAACGCTGTGACCTTTTAATACAGCTCCTCATGTGGTGGTGACCCCCAACCATAAAATTATTTTCGTGGCTACTTCATAACTGTAATTTTGCTACTGTTATGAATCGTAATGTAAATGTCTGTGTTTTCTGATGGTCTTAGGCTCTACAGCAGCGGTTCTCAACTTGTGGGTCGCGACCCACAGGTTGAAAACTGCTAGCAAGGTCAAAGGGCTTCCTCCCTACCCTATGTCTGGGCCAAGCTCAGGGTGGAAGGAAGCTGGGGAGGAGGCAGGACCCTGATGAACTTGTACTGCTGGTGGCGGGAGGGGAGGCAGCCATGGAACAGGCATGGATGGGGCAGGACTTCCAGCCTGTTACTGTGAGAGCAGGTGACAGAGTTCTGTTTCCATCCCTCCTAGGTGGCCTGAGACAGCTCCCTATGGGAGCAGGGCCCTTGGCTGATTATCTCAGGGCTGATATTTGTCCTCCTCCTCCACCTCCTCCTTCTCCTCTTTCTCCTCTCCTTTTTCCTCCTCCTCCTCCACTTCGTCTTCCTCCTCCTCCTCCTTCTCCTCCTCCTTTTTGACAAATAAAAAATGTATATATTTAAGGGGTACCACGTGATGTGCTGATATACATAGAATTGTGCAGTGATGACCATATTAAAGTCCACTCTGCGTCCTTATCATGAATCCCATTCTCTGGCATCCAAGGCCTCCCTCGCTGATGGTAAAACAGCACGACAGAAGCGGTGATCATCATAATAATAATAGCGTACACCCTGGCCATGCACAGCCTGGAGAGTCTGTGGACTTTCCCGAAGTGCCCAGGGGTCTGAAGCTCGCAATGGAATCACAGGCAAGGCTCCCTTGTTCTCCTCCCACCGCTGTTTCAGGTCTGAACCCAGAAAGAGGCCCCTCCTGAAGGTGCCACAGCCAGAGCTACAAACACACACATGGTGGTTTCTCAAACTCCCAAAGGTCAGGCAGAGGGCAAGGTGGGTGGGAATGAGAAAGGTGGGGGAAGGGGGAGACAGAAGGCAGGATAATCCCCCCTCCCCCAGGCTGTTAGGTGGGGGAGAATTTAACAAACCTCCCTGTCTTGGACTAAGGATCATGGGAGTCTGGTGGGCGGGACCCAGAGGATAACTAGGTGAAAGATGTGCTGATTTGCATGCTATTTTTGCACAACATTTGCATACTTTTCATGTACTGGCTAGAGAACAGCCTGGGGAGAGTCCCCAGGCCCCATTCTTCCCTCTCCCTTCTTCTCTGAGGTGCTGCCACCCCCGCTCCCCCAGGACACCTACCCAGCCCTGGGCTGGGGCCGCAGAGGTGGGGACCACGTGCCTGGAGTCTGAGCAGGAGATGGGCCCCCGCCTTGAAGAAGCCAAGGCAGGGGAGGGTGTGTGGGAGAAGGGGAGCCTGCTCAGAGGATGAGGGTGGGTCCCGGGGCCTGGCAGTGAGCAGCTTTTGGCTCCAGGCTTTTTCTAGGCCAGGCTGGAAGGAAGGAAGCCAGATGAGGCGCCTCTTCCTGAAAACGTGGGGTCTTGTTTCCTGCTGCAAAGCGGGCTTTGACATCAAACACCTTTCTTTCCCAGGGGCCCTGTTTCAGCCACAGCCTTCACAAAGGGGTGGGGGAAGGGACTCTGGGGCACCAGGGAGGGAGCCTCCCCTCAGGGACAGGCCCTTTGACCCTCCCTTATGCATCCACAATGGCTGGCTGGCCTCAAGCTCAAACAGGAGCGGGGGTCCTGCTGGGACTCCTGGTGGGCCTGGGGTGCCATCCCTGGCTGGCATCTGATTGGCCAAGGGTGGCCAATCCCAGAATGCCCTGGGTCAGGAATTGGGAGAGATTTCATTCTCACCCTGTATGGGCAGAGGGGGGTGGGGGTGGGGGAGTCCTTCCTCTTTGCATATTTTCTTTCAGTTTTCTTTGTCACTCTCTTGTCATCTCTGTGATTTTTTATTTTTTTTATCACGAACATATAATTATGACCCCATAGCCCTGTTAGACTTTCCAGGCACTTCCCCCTCCCCCCCTCCCACTCATCCTCCCTCCTACCGAGAGCAAGCCTCCCCACTGTTGCTGCTGACGGGCTCACTGGGTGCTGCCTTGGGCTCCTGGAATCACGGATCCACTGCCTGAGAGGCAGATGGGCCATGGGGCAGCCGGAGGGCAGCGGGCGGGAGCCTGCTGGGCTGGGGAAGGCTGGGCACACCGGGTGGCCTCGCGGGCCCCAGATGCAGGAATGGCCAGCCTGCACCAGGGACTGACCGTTCAACTCTTAGGAGCAGTTCCTGTCTGGCAGAGAGGAGGTGGGAAACCATCCCAGAGCCCAGTAGCAAGCAGCCTGGCTACTGGGCAGCTGCTGCAGGCACACTCCCAGGGGCTTGAGGCGGGGATGGCATCTGCAGACCCCTGCAGGGCTCTGTGCACGTCCGCAGGTCAGAAACCCGCTGGACTCCAGCCAGGCCTATGCTCCCAGCTGTTTGCCTTCAGGTGAAGCTCCATCTTCTCCTCCCCTTTGCGGTCCCAACACCACGATGCTACGCTGCACCTTCCCGCCAGGAGCCCACCCGCCCTGTTTTACACCTGGGAAACCTTGACCAAGTGGGGCCCAATGCCCTGTCTGAGCTCACCCAGCTGATCAGCACCTGTCTCTTGAGTTTGGAATCTGGAGCTGACAGAGATTTGGGTGACCTGTAGCCAGGCACACAGGGTCCTAAAGGCCTGAGCTCACTCTCAGCTCCACCTCTTGCTGAATGTGTCCTCTGACAAGTTACTGGAGGCATCTGAGTCCAGCTCCCTTCTCTTTAAAGCAGGAGTGATCCAGTCTCCTCTGCTGGAGTCGCTGGAATGAGGCACATCAGAGGCCTGGCACCCGGGTTGCTCAATAAGTGGTTCTACAACTATTTGATAAGGCGGCAAAGCAGCCGGCCA
The DNA here is from genome assembly GCA_004026805.1 of Lasiurus borealis. Taxonomy (NCBI): domain Eukaryota; kingdom Metazoa; phylum Chordata; class Mammalia; order Chiroptera; family Vespertilionidae; genus Lasiurus; species Lasiurus borealis. Next base: position 5,695 of record PVJN01058889.1, on the reverse strand, counting down.
CAAGGCTATTTGATGATCCCTCCCTTGGACCAGGCTCTGTGCTCATTGCGGGGGTGTGGGGGTGGGGGTGGGGGGAAGGTCACTAGAATACATGGAGTGTCTGGGGAGGTGGAATGTGGGATGCAGATAAGAAAATAGCTGTTATGTTACTGGTGTCACAGGAATGACATAACAGAAGCACTGAGCCCAGATGGTGTGTATGGGAGAGTACGAGGGTGGGGTAGGGGAGGGAGGGAGGGGAGTGGGGAGGGACGGAGAGGGGGAAGTGGTGGCAATGAAGACTTCCTAGAATTTGAAGGATGAATAAAATCAGGCAAAGAGGAAGGGAAAGGAGATTCAAGCTGAGAGAACTGCAAAGACAAGACCTGAGGCTAGAGAAAGCCTGGAGTGGTCTCTGTGGCTGGAGGGGACAGAAGGGTGGATAGGGAGGGATGGTGCTTATGAAGGAGGGTGGGCCTTGACCTGCAGGGCTGTGGAGACTTTCAATACAGTCACACCAACACCAACGTTCTCAACAGAAGAACGTATGTAGAAAATAATGAACTTTGCTTTAATTTATCCCTTTCTTCTCAAAAGTGTTGCCTCATTATTTGCTATAAGAAAAAAAACCTCGTTTGCCTTTATTAAAGGTCACTGGCAAATAGGTTTGGCACAGAACTAGGATCCTTGGTATAAAAGAAAGAAATTCAAATTCAAACCTAACTGGGAAATGCAAGTCCATTTACCAAGGGCTTAATAAATTGCTCTTTGTCCTAACCAGTTTGGCTCAGTGGACTGAAGGGTCCCAGGTTCGAGTCTGGTCAGAAGCATAGGTCTAGGCCTGGGTTGCAGGCTCAATCCCCAATAGGGGGCAGGCTGGAGGCCGCCGATCAATGATTCTCATCATTGATGTTTTTAGTTCTCTCTCCCTTCCTCTCTGAAGTCAATAAAAATATATTTAAAAAAATAAAATAAATAAAAGCATCTATAGTATAATATATGACATATGAGAAATATATATTTTAAAAATAAAAATAAACTGCTCTTTAGGTCTTAAACCTGGAGGGTACCCAAGTCGTCCTCCCTCCCCCCTCCCAGTTAAAGATTCACTCCCATTATGCTATTAAATATTTAACACATTGCAGTTGATTGTTTTCAAAGCTGTGGTTGATAATAGTGGGTGGGGAGGGAGGGGTTCAAAGTGTTTAATTTATTCAAATTGACTCAGGAAATAATTTGCCAGGCTTTGTTCTATCTAGGTGCTTGGGGATAAGGGCTGAATAAGACAAGGTTCCTGCATTCCTATGGCTAACACCAAGTTTTCAGGCAGGAAACACCCAGCCATCCTGACAAAGATGCAGAGTAAAGTGGGGAGAGCCTGGCATTTTTAAGTCAGACCAAACCTGGTGTGAATCCCGCTGTTTGAACTCAGTCATATGACTTCAGCCCTTTTAGGTCCTCAAGAGTAAAGTGAGAGAGCCCGGGCCAGGTGGCCCTGTTGGTTGGAGCATCGCCCCATGCACCAAAAGGCAGTTTCAATTCCCAATCAGGGCACATACCTAAGTTGTGGGTTCGATCCCAGTCAGTGCGCCTACAGGAGGCAATTGATCCATGCCTCTCTCTTTTTCTCTTTCTCTCTCTGAAAATCAATTAAAATATATCCTCAGGGAAGGAAAAGGAAAAGAAAAAAAAAGAGTAAAGTGGGAGAAACAGAACCTACCTCAGAGGTACTTTTGAAAATTAAATAGATGAAAATTGTGACGTGCTTAACCTAAGACTGGTATACAATAAGCCCTCAGTAAGTGATAACTACCAGTCCCTATGTCTTTGGGACAAACTCAGAGGCCGAGAGACGGAGCAGAAAGAGGCTTTACTCTGGAATAGAGACTGGTAGTGAATTTAGGGGAAGATAGACCCGCTCACACTCTTCAGAACCATCGGGAGGAAGGTTCTCCAGGGTTCAGATTGGGTTTTGTTGGCTTTATATGTCCAGTGTCTAGCACATAATAAACACGGTTCTTAGCTCTTGGCCAGGGTTCCAGACAGGGAGCTGGGTGTCAGACAGTTCCAGAGAGACACCATTTCCTGGGCTCGCTGCGTGAGCCAGCGAAGTTCACCAGAACCTGGGACATCATCGGGAATGGGGTCATTTGTGAAATAAGCAAACATGACATGGAAAGCCAGCAGCACATTTTTGGGAAGAGAGCAGAGAGCAGAAAGTTCAGGGGAGAGCAGGCTGGGGCCAAGGAAGGATGAGAAAACCTTGGGGAGTGACCTTTGACCTTAACCTTCCTCAGACAATCTGCCTCCCCTGGACCACAGCAGCTTCTGTAGTTCATTTAAATAAAATAAAAAATTGAATAAGTAAATAAATGAGGCAGAACTAGGACTAAAACCTGGATCTTTTGCCTCCAAGTCTGATTCAATTTAAAAATAAATAAGCCTAAATCTTTTAGGCCACACACTCTTTTACCTCTGCCTTTGTAGCCTGAAAGCAGTCATAGGTAATATAACACTGAGCGTGGCTGTGTTCCAATAAAGACGAGAGGCCTGGTCTCCCACCGAAGCACAGGAACCGTGGATGCTCAGGGTGGTCTATGGTTTGCCCAGGGAAGGGACAGCCAGGATCCCAATAAAAACACCCTGTGGCTGGCCTACCAGAGCCAGAACATGCCCCCAAAGGGAAGATTTTTCTCCTGGTTTTTGGTGCTGGATGCAGGCCATGCCTTATCCTCAGGCTCACAGATTCCGGGAATGTTAGAGCTGGATGGAGCTCTGGCCCACCCCTCATTGAACCCTTGAGGACCCCGAGTCCCAGAAAGGGCAGTGACTTGTCGCTGAAGAGTAGCGAGCTGAATCAGAACCCACACCAGCTGGTTCGCCACGGATGCGTGCACACAATTTGCAAATGACAAGCACATACGGTCTCCGGGCTCCTGACTGAGCCATCCAGCTGCCTGCTCCTCATCTTTTTGGATGTCTGAAAGGTTCCTCCAGCTCAGTGTGTCTGTGGCCGAGCGCCTCATCGCCTCCTCAGCCTGGTTCTCTCACACCAGTTCGTGACCTCATGACTGGCACCACCTCCCCACGGGAGCGGATGCCGGAGATGGGGTGAGGGGAGGGAGAGGGAATTACCACTATTTTGTCCACAGGTGGCCTCCTGTGCCTCTTTTTTTTTTTTTTTTAATATATTTTATTGATTTTTTCACAGAGAGGAAGGGAGAGGAATAGAAAGTCAGAAACATTGATGAGAGAAAGAGACATCGATCAGCTGCCTCCTGTACACCCCACAGTGGAGATGTGCCCACAGGCAAGTTACATGCCCCCGACAGGAATCGAACCTGAGACCTTTCAGTCCGCAGGCCGACGCTCTATCCACTGAGCAAAACTATTCTCGGCCTGTGCCTCTTTCTGAAACGAGATGGGAAGCAAGTGGTGAGGTGCATGTGACCTTTGCCTTGCCACGAACCTTATCTCTTGGTGGTTTCCTTTCAGGGTTCCCAACGAAGGTCACCAAGTGCAAGTGGGGAGAAAGACTGACGTGACATGTACAGTGTGACCTTACTGTCCCTGTTAAACACACTGACAAAGAATAACAGCAGATAGTGGGATCCAAATAAACGTCCTTCCTTTTCCTTTTTTGGTAAATTTCCCGTTTCAGGTATCTATTACTTGGTAGAGAAATAAAAAGTATAAGAATGTTTCTGAATGTATATGCCACCCCCCCACACCCCCCCACACACGTTTAAAAAATGGAAGATCAGACCCTCAATATTGAAACCATATTTCCCCTCAGCCTGGGACCTTACGGAAGGTAAAACCCATTTCACTTCCTCTCTTCATTTCGTCCCTGCAGCCTACAGGAGACAACTGATCGCTGCTTCTCTCTCTCTCCCTTCCTTCTCACTCTTTCCAATCCAAGGGACAGAGAATGCCCCTCCAATTAATTCAGGCAAGGAAGGAAATGCAGAGGTTTCCACAGCTTGACAATTCCCGGCGAGGAAGCTCCCGGAATTGGAGGCACGTCCTCGGGACTTGAGGGCATCTTTCTCTGTCCCTGCCTTGGCACTCCCCCCGTGGTGGCAAGATGCCCACCAGCGGGCTCAGGTTCACATGTTCTACCGGAGAGACCTTATCCCCCCGACTTGTTCCAGCAGAAGTCTCCACGCAGATTCCTCACCGGTGGCTGCGGCCAGGGGCTGCGGGTGGGGTGAATCTCTTACTGGCCAGGCCTGGGCCAGGTGCCCACTTCTGGTGAGGGGACCCCCAGGAATTTACAGTCTACAGGTAGGTGGGCCAGAATAAGGGGGCAGGAAGGAGGAGCAGGCAAGACAGAAGGTAACCACCACACGCTGAGCACCCAGCTCTGCCCACAGTAGGTGCACAGTCCCTGTGGGTCTCCACCCGGAACCAACAGGCTCATCTGAACATCCGAAGAGAGGAATTCTGGGGCCCTGCATGACCCGGGAGGGGAGGGGAGGGGAAGAGTGTTCACCCAGTTGCATGGAAACGGCCCTCGAGCTTCTCCGAGCACTGTATGCCCAGGAGGCTGAGCGTGACAACTGGCAGAGCTGGGCCCAGACTGGCTGAGCGGGCCGCTCCGGGTGCCCGGGAGCACCTGGAGCACTGCTCTGCCCCCAGGAGGCCTGGCCCCGGGGCTCCAGGTGCTCAGGTGGTGCTGATCGAGCTCTAAGGATCCGACTTCTCACCAGGCGTGTCGAGGGTATAAGATGAAGAGGAAACATGGCTGTGTTAGGGAAGCCCCCAGCCTGATGGGAGAAATGTAGCAACAAAAGATGGACCCTTGACTTTGGAGCCTATTTTTGTTTATAAACTCATTTTCGTTTATTTTTTAAAATATGTGTTTATCGATTTTTCTTTTTTTTTAAAGAGAGAAAGAGAGAGAGGTAGAGAGATAGAAAGATTGATGCGAGATATTCATTGATCGGCTGCCTCCTGCACGCCCCCTACTGAGGATCGAGCCACAACCAGGGCATATGCCCCGACCAGGAATCGATCTGGAGACCTTTCGGTTCATGGGTCAACCCTCAGCCACTGAGCCACACAGCCAGGCAGTCCCAGCTGGTTTGGACCACATAGCCTGGTCCAGTACCCACCGCATCCAGGAGTCCCAGCACACTGCCTGCACTGAGGAGAGATCCCACCTTCCTGCCAGGCTCAGCCCCGCAGCTGACAGAAAGGCACCAGCAGGCAAGGCTGGCACAAGCCCTCTGGGCCAAATCTCTCAGCGGGAAAGAAAGGCCCTGGGAAGGCTGGTTCCTCCGGGGGCCTCTTAGGTGGGTTTTCTGCAGGCGGCTCCCTGTCTAAACCTTCTCCGCTGAGGCGGGAAGGAAGGCGGTGAGGGAGAAAGGGACAGTGAGGCCAGGAGTGAGGAAGTGAGAGGCGATGGAGGTCGGAACCTAAGAAGCCAGTGCGGAGAGGCCCAGGAGCGGGCCAGGCAGATGCGGGGCTATCAGGTCACACCCAGCTGGGCAGCTCCCCAGAGCTTCCGGGAGAAACTGGCTGCACTGCCTGAGCTCACAGGGCAGTGAGGCCACCTGGGCGAGCCAGCCTCCTCCTCCCTCTCAGCCTCTTCCTCCTCCCTGCTCCCCGGAGGCACACCTCTCCCTTACACTCTCCAGTTCCATCCTTCCTCCCTCTCCTTTCCCTCCTTCCCCTCTCCTTTTTCTCCTCCCTCTCCTCTTCCCCCTTCCCC
>PVJN01058888.1:0-12028 GCA_004026805.1 Lasiurus borealis | reverse complement strand
CCCCCCACCCCCCAGTGCCCAGCCCGCCATTCTCAGTCCCTCTTCCCCGGCACCCTGCCTTTTACTCATTCTGCCTGAGTTTGAGAAGGGGACTTGCCGTCCATCAGACCGGGGTTCGAACCTCAGACCCGCCTGCTTTTACACGGAGCCCTCGGCCTCTGCCGGTCCCCGGCGCCCGTCTGCCCGGGAACCAGGCCACGCTGCGTGGCGTTGACAGAGAGAATGCAGTGGCGCCCACAGTGCCACACACCCGGACACTCCACCGTGGGCCCATCCTGCGGAGACGGGGAAAGCAGGAGGCCTGGCCGGTTCCCCCGTGCGCTGTGGGGTGGTCACGTGACCGAATCCACCGGCAGGCAGGGCTTCGCCCCAACAGCGGCTTTGGAGGGGCCCCGGTGCGGCTGCCGCACAATGGCCGGCCTGCACGTCCCACATCCCACGGGCCGTCCCACCCTGCACCCTGAGCCAGCGTGTCTCCGGCTGCTGGCAGCACCCGCCGTGAGCCGCAAGCCACAAGCCTCCGCTCCCGAGAAAAGCGGGTGTGGAGGGAGCGGGCAGCATCCCCACCCTCCGCGCAGCTCGGTGACTCAGAAGCCACTTCGCGTCGGAGCCAGTCTCACAACGGGGGACGGTGGGGTCATGACCCCTGGCACCCGCAGGTGCTGTGAGTGCTGTTTGGTTCCGGGAGGCGTCTCAAACAAGGCCAGACCTACGGGGACCCGATGACTGTGAACTGGGCCCCGTGTTTTCTGACAGCGAGGGGCAGGAACTGCCGCTCCCACCGAGAGACCGCCCGCCATCGGGCACAGGCATAATGAGCCTGTCACCAAGGAGCCATCCTTGCTTCAGGGTGGTAAGGACCCTGGTCTTTCTCCGGCAGAGTTCAGCGAGCAGTGTGATCGATCGCACGCCTGAGCTCCTTGGATTCTTTTTAAAAAATATATAATTTAAAATAGATTTTAAAAATATATTTTATTGATTATTTACAGAGAGGAAGGGAGAGGGAAAGTTAGAAACACCGATGAGAGAGAGACATCGATCTGTTGCCTCCTGCACAGCCCCCACTGGGGATGTGCCCGCCACCAAAGTACATGCCCTTGACCGGAATGGAACCTGGGACCTTTCCGTCTGCAGGCCGGTGTACCCACTGAGCCACACGGTTTCGGCTCATTGGATTCTTCACACGGTGCTCTGAGCCCGGCCCACGTGGCTCCGGGGTTGAGTGTCGCCCTATGAACCAGGAGGTCACGGTTTGATTCTGAGTCAGGGCACAGGCCCGGGTTGTGGGCTCCGGTCCCCAGGGTGGGGCGTGCAGGAGGCAGCCGATCCATGATTCTCTCTCATCATGGATGTTTCTCTCTCTCTCCTTCTCCCTTCCTTTCTAGAAATCAATAAAAATACACGTTTTAAAAATAAAATAATGTCCTTTCATTTATTTATTTTTTTAAAATAATATATTTTATTGATTTTTTACAGAGAGGAAGGGAGAGGGATAGAAAGTCAGAAACATCAATGAGAAAAACATCGATCAGCTGCCTCCTGCACGCCCCCCACTGGGGATGTGCCCGCAACCAAGGTCCATGCCCTTGACCGGAATCAAACCTGGGACCTTTAAGTCCACAGGCGGTGGAGCCACCGGTGAGTGACGGGTGAGCTGCGGGGGTGACAGGGAGGGCGGGGCTGGCAGTGTTGATGAGGGACAGGGTGCGGAGAGGACAAACAGGTTTGGGGTGGAGGTTTGGGGGTGTGTGAGGATACTCTCCAGCCAGAGGTGCCATGTTTCCTCCTTGGGAGTGAGTGGCACCGGGGTTCTTACAGGGGAGCCCGGCCCGGCCGGGGTGAGGTCTCCGAGGCTGGGACCCGAGGCCGGAGCGGCCGCCGGGACAGACCGCTGCTCCGTGTCTGTGAGCGACAGAGACCACGTCGATCACTCAGGGGGAAAGACAGGCGGGGTGTTGCCGCTCAGGACGGGGCTGATGTAAGCACCGCACGGATATTGGGGAACCCGAGGGGAGGCAGGGGCAGGCGTTATGCCCATTTCTCCTCCAGGGTGAACGCGCTCCTGTTTGTCCACAACCAGCACGTGGGAGGCAGACACTGAGCTCATCCAATAGGTGAGCTCATCACGGCCCTCAAAATGCAAGAGTAGGAAGCCTTGTGGAATTTCTCCCTTTTTAAAAAAAATATATTTTATTGACTTTTTACAGAGAGGAAGGGAGAGGGACAGAGAGTTAGAAACATCGATGAGAGAGAGACATCGGTCAGCCACCTCCTGCACGCCCCACAGTGGAGATGTGCCCACAACCAAGGTACATGCCCCCGACCGGAATCGAACCCGGACCTTTCAGTCCGCAGGCTGACGCTCTATCCACTGAGCCACACCGGTCTCGGCAAATTTCCCCCTTTTTTAACAAATATATTTTATTGATTTTTTACAGAGAGGAAGGGAGAGGGATAGAAAATCAGAAACATCGATGAGAGAGAGACATCCATCTGCTGTCTCCTGCACGCCCTCCACTGGGGACGTGCCCGCAACCAAGGTCCATGCCCTTGACCGGAATCGAACCTGGGACCCTTCAGTCAGCAGACCGACACTCTACCCACTGAGCCACACCGGCCTCGGCCACTTTCCCTTTTTATCATCATCGCTGTCATGGAAGACGTTTGTGAAGGCCCGTTGGATGGCCGCCCCCAGTCCCAGGCTCGCTGTGAGTGGGGGAAACAGGACATGGATGCAGGTCGCAGGTCGAGGTCGCCCACATGACATGGGCGGCAGGTGCTGGGGGATGGAAGACGGTGGGGAGAAGCCGGCAGCCCCTCCCTCTGGGCCGGGGCTGGGAGCGGGGTGCCGTGTGGTCTGAGGCCACCACACCCACTCTGACCATCAAGCCCGGGTGACGAGGGAGCGTTGGCCTGCGGACTGAAAGGTCCCGAGTTCGATTCCAGTCAAGGGCGTGCACCTTGGTTTCAGGCACATCCCCAGTAGGGAGTGTGCAGGAGGCAGCTGATCGATGTTTCTCTCTCATCGATGTTTCTAACTCCCTATTCCTCTCCCTCTCCATTCCTCTCTGTAAAAAAAAAAAATCAATAAAATACATTTAAAAAAATAAAATTCAGAGACCACCTTTCCCATTGCAGGCAATGTTTACCTTGATCTGAATTAATGTGGACAGCAATGGTGACAAAAGGTCATTATATTTAAGCAATGTTTTAACTTCAGCGTTCCTTTGGGAATACCAGGGCGTTGCCCAGTCCCATACAACACGCAGGAGATCCTCCAGAAGGAGACGGTGCACGCCAGACCCGGCCCCTCGTCCATAAAGGAATCTCCCATGGTGCCTCGGTCCCGGGCCTGGTGGGCAAGCCTGGCCCTGGCATCGCTTTCCCCTGAGCCCTCCCCAGGGCACAGCCCAGGCGGCAGAAGATGATTTTCTTGGAAAGCACTGAGGCTAATGCTGCGGGGACCCCTCCGCTCCGGGGAGTGAGTCACAGGCCCCAGGCCCCCCATCCTGCCCGCGGAGCACACAGCAGGCCGCACGGTCTCCGCAGCCGCACGGGTCTCTGCTCGGGGCTCCTGGGACCCGGGAAGAGTGCTCCTGCGTCCCCTGAGCAAGCGTCCTCTGTGGGAAGATGGCAGGCGGGTATCGCTCATCCTTTCCCGCCTTCTCAGGTGGCTCCGTGCCCGTGGGAGAGAAGACACACCCCGAGATAATAACAAAGACCTGCGGGCGCCCCCGCCCTGGGCTCGCCTCCCTCGGGGTCAAAGGCCCCGCTTGTGGGTGGCAATGACAGGCCTGCCGCCCCTCAGCCTGGCTCCTGGCCCTGGCGGCCATCACTGCACCCCGCCATCATGCCGGCTGACCCGCCGGGCCAGGAGCCGGAGCCGGCCCGGGAAGACCCGCCTGTGCCTGGGAGTCTAACAAGGTCGACACTGCCTCAAGAGACCCGCTTTTTTTCCCCCAAAGAATTGAGAGGGAAAACCCCACACACAGCAAAACTGTTCAAAATGTCTGAGGTGCCCCAGTAGATTAATGAGGGCTGGGGGCCAATATTCTGTATTCTGGGAACAGACTCTCCTTGTACATTCACTGATTCTTTAATTTAAAAAAAATTTTAAAGATTTTGGTTTAACCTACGGCGTCTAATCCTTTAATGGCCACAGGAATAGATAGATTTCTCTTCCCATATTAAACGAGAAAACATGTAAAAAGGCCAGTACGAGACAGGTGCGTGGTAACTGTTTCAGACGACGTTCGGATGATCCGAATTTGATACTGAGTCCACAAACACCACGAGACTTAACTCAGGGTCTGCACGTCCTGCTGTATGCGCATGGCTGTGAGTTAGACAAACCGGGGAGGGGGGGGCCTGAAACATGTCCAGACTCCCCTTCTGTCCCCCCGCCCCCCCCAAACACCTCTGCCTTCCACGTGCAGCCCCAGACGCCTCCGATCTCCCCCTCTTACAACCGTGACTGGGGTCTGAGACCAGGGACATCGCACCTCAGTGTAAAATTACGTCTCACTGCCGCAGCCTGGAATTCAGTTTAACAAGATAAATAAGATTTGTTCACCAAAGGGATTCCACCCAAATCGACCAAGATGGCGAGTCCGGTGGCGCACGGGCCTGAGCGCGGAGAGGACACGGCACCGGGAGCGTGTGTCCAGGAGGAGCGGGGCTGCGCTCCCTGCCGCGTCCCGTGTCCCCGGCGGTCATTCCCGTCTCCGGCTCGGCCTGACGTACAGCTGGTGCTTCCAGAGGACCAGGGGCCCATCCAGATTCTTCCTTCAAGTGCTGCCCATTTCTCTTTCCGGTTTCCCGCTGGCCTTTGACCACAGTCACGTGACCAGTCTTGCCTTTTGCCTCCTTCCCTGTCCCAAGATCACCGAAGCCTTCCGACCTGTGTTCCTCGAACACTTACACAAGACGACAATGTTTTGATCTTGGATCCATCTGGGGTTTACTTTGGGACATAAAGAATAAGGAAGGGATCTAGTTTCAAAGGCAAAGTTAGCTCTAAAATACAATGAATAGAAATATCTGGATACTATTTACATAACATGGCTTTTTAATTCTCTCAAAAAATATCTGTCATTAAAAAAATAAAGTCAGAGCTCACTTACACACCCTTTATAAGCACAATCTATATATATATGTACTCTATGTATGCATGTCTATATATGGAGATATAGGCAAAAAATCCCATTTTCCACGCTTTTCTGGACTGTGATATTACAATTTGACATTACCGTCACTATTCACATATTTTCCCTAGGAAGTGTCTATTTTGCTCTTCTCATTTTCTCGCTCTCCTGGATCTTGAAGATGTCGCTTTGGCTTTACTGTACTTGGTCTTAAAAAGTCTCTTTTCAATTAAGCTCACTTCTTCGTGGAGGACGTAGGTCTTTACTCTTAGCAGGAAGGAGAAGAGATTGATTACAAACTGGTAACTCAGGGAGAAATTGGACTCTTCGTAGGTGGTCACGTGTTTGCAGTAGCTGGAAGGAAGCAGAGGAAGACGGTATCTCTACGTGCCACCTGGAAGTGCACGCCCCCACCCCTTGAACATCCCCCCGATAACTGGACAAGCAGATACGTTTCGGCTTAAAAAACAGCCATCCGAGTGGGAAGGAAACTTAGGACGGTTTTGCTCAAACTCCTTCATTTATGAAGGGAAGAGACCCTCACGGGCAGGTCTGGAGCCCGCTCTGCCCGCTCCCGGGCCAGGCTATGCCACCCCTTCCCAGGACCCCCCACTTCTCGCCCTGATCCAGGCACCCAAAGCAGAAAGAAGGCAGCGATTGCGGTCCATTTTTAAAACAAAGAAAAGGAAGCAAAGACTCCCCCACCCCCGCCCAGAACAGGACACGGGACTGGATGAGGCGGCCTCCATCTCCACAGCAACGCCACTGACTGCGCAGCAGACCCTGCGGCTAACAAAACCTCTCACCGCCTCCAAATCTCTCCCATCGTAACCTCCGGCTGCCCCGCGGCAGGCAGTACGGACGGGGCGTGACTCCCCTGTGCGGTGCGGGAAGCTGTGCGGAACTCATGACCCGCGTGACTCAACCGGCAGCTCGCACCGGGAGCGCGGAGATAAAGGAGGAATTTACCGACTCAGCCACTCAGGGCCGTCTCAGCCACGCCGGGTACGGACGCATTGGATTCTGGGTTATTTAAAAAAGTATGTGACCGTCGGGAGAATCTAAGAGGTAGCTGCGTGTGTGATGAGATGCAGGAATTGTTATTAGTTTATTTTATGTCTGGTTAATGCCATTATGGCTTTGCTTTAAAAACATATATGTTTTTAGCCCGGCTGGCATGGCTCAGTAGTTGAACATGGGTCTATGAGTCAGGAGTCACAGTTCGATTTCCTGTCGGGGCACAGGCTTGGGTTGTGGGCTTGATCCCCCACGTGTGCAGGAGGCAGCTGATCTATGATTCTCTCTCCTCACTGATGTCTCTCTCTTTCCCTCTTCCTTTCTCTCTGAAATCAATAGAAATATATTTAAAACATATATACATATGTGTGTGTGTGTGTGTGTGTGTGTGTGTATTCCTCAGTCAAGGACATGGTTTTTTAGAAAATACTATTTAAATATATATATATATACTTAAAATATATTTGTACTTATTTCAAAGAAGAAATGAAAAGGAAAGAGAGATAGACTTATCAGTGATGAGAGAGAATCATTGATTGGCGGCCTCCTGCACGCCCCCTCATTGGGGATCCAGCCCGCAACCCAGGCCTGTGCCCCCGACTGGAATCAAACCTGGGACCCCTCAGTCCAAAGGCCAATGCTCTATCCACTGAGCCAAACCGGCTAGAGCTAAATATATTTTTATTGATTTCAGAGAGGGAGACGGAGAGAGAAACATCAATGATGAGAAAGAATCACTGATCAGCTGCCTCCTGCACACCCGCTACTGGGGATGGAGCCCCCACCTCAGGCCTGTGCCCTGACCGGGAATCGAACCCTGACCTCCCGGTTCCTGGGTCCGCACTCCACCGCTGAGCCCCGCGGGCCGGGCTGTGTGTGACTTTGTTAACGAGAGAGGACACTCCCTCAGGGCCATCTCCGCCCCCCGCGGCGCACCCACCTGCGGCAGAACCTCTGGGTGCTCAGCCAGTACAGCGAGTTCCGGGTGGTCAGCGCGCGGCCGTTCCGGGCCAGGACGCCCCCGAGGCTGTGCCCGTGGAAGCAGGCGCCCCCCGCGCCCGCGCCCTCGCCCGGCCAGCGGAACTGGAAGCTGCAAGGGCGCGGTTTGGCGGCCGCGGGCGCGGAGGCCGCCAGCGCGCTGAACTGTCTCTGCAGATTGACCACCATCTCTGGAAGCGGAGGGGGGGATCAGAGAACGAACTCCGGCGAAGTCCGCAGTCCGCCCAGAGCCGTGCGACCAGGGGTTCTCAGCGCGACACGCGCATCCTCAGTACCCGGGGAGCAGAGTGGGGGAGGGGAGGGAATTTATCACACATTTCACCCCTTTGTGATCAGACCACCGAGAGCGGCCTCCACACAGAGCCCCGGAGGCTGGGAGCCTCGCTGTTTGGGGAAGCAGCTTCCTGGGGGATTTGCTGGGGGCGGGGGGGCTGATGTGGGGTCCCAGGGAGAAGGTCGAGCGCTCCCCACTGCTCTTGGCATCAACGAGGGGAAAGCGACTCACCCCTCCGCTTGTACACCACCGACCGGTCGATGGGCGAGTGGTAGAGCGGCTTCTCGCTTTTCCACATGAACCTGCGGAGGCAAACGCAGCTGGAGCGGGAGGAGAAGCAGACTGAACCCCGTCTCCGTGCCAGGCCACAGACCCGAAGGAGAAGAGGGAGGAAAAGGGGAAGGAGGGGGAAGAGAGAGGAAGGAGGGGGAAGGGGTGTTCCAGCACGACAGTCCTAGCAGCCCTTCGTTGATCGCCCTCCACACCTAGGGAGCCAGCCGGGGCGGTGCTGCTATGAAGTGGAGGTGCCGCATTGCTCCCCCAAATTTGGAGCAGAGACCAGGGGGTGTGGGCCCTTCCAGCCCAGGTAGGAGCTCTGGTTCAAGTTCTCCCTAAAGCGGGCGTCTCCCCGATTCGCCCCAGAAAGCTGGCACTGCCTCCCTCCCTCGCGCCCAGGCCCCGCTCTTGCTCTGGGACCGCGTGGCCGAAGGCAGGGGACTGGCGGGGGCTGGGCTCTACTCCTTCCTGAGTGACACAGGAGCGTGAGTGACACAGGAGCGACACGGGACAGATGCCCGTCCCTTTCCGAGAGCCCCAGGCTGGCGGGGAGGGCAGGGGGACGGACTGGGTTAAAGTTTCTGGGGAGGAATGACTGCACGAATAAGTGGACAGACCAAGGGTTCAACCTCCCCCAGTCTGCCCCCTCACGCTGCGGCGCGGGAAAGTCCAGGTCACACGAACCCGAACCCAGTGCCGACCAAGTGTCTGGAATAGACACCCAAGAACACCTGCGGATTTCCCACCAAAAAAGCTGATCCGGGACAGAAAGTCAGAAACAGAGGTGCCTTCAGGAGCAAACTCAGTCCCGGGCTCAGGGGCCGGGGGGTTAAGGACCTCGCCCGCGGCACAGAGCGGGGTGCCCCCCAGGCGGGCTCCCTCCTCCACCACAGGGACCCTCGCTGGAACGAGAGTTCAAAGCCAGGGAGACAGACGGAAGCGGAGACCCCTCTCTCTTCCCCGGTGTGTGCGGGAGCATCTCTATTTCAGGAGAACGGGCCACTTAAAGAAGGTTCTTAAGAAACAGCGGCTGATACTGCCAGAACAGAGCGTCTCCGTGCTGACCAATCCACACCAGGCACCCATGTCTAGGAGGGAAAGGGGCGGGTGGGGGAAGAAGCGGGAGAGTCCAGAACCGGCGGAGACACGTACTTGGCCCTGGCTTCCTCCCACTTCTGCTTTTTCTCATCCAAAGCCGTCTTCATCACTTGGTACCATTTTCTGAAATCAAAACATGGCTTATCTGAAAAGAAAAAAACAAAAAACAAAAAAAATCCATGGTGATCCAATTGGTCCATTATAACAACAGACAGTATCCACCCGAACCTTCATCCGCTGACGTAACGAAACAGCTAGACAATAGCCATAAGAAATCACAGATGGAGTGGATTTTCCAAACTCCATTCAAGTCCTGGCCCCAGCCCCTCCTCGTCTGAGTCTCTGCTGCCGTCACAGCCCAGCAGGGGACTCGGAAACTGCCTGTGTGTGTGTGTGTGTGTGTGTGTGTGTGTCTGTCTCCTAGACTGGCCGCCCCTCCTGAGACCTCCAGCTCCAGACTCTGCCTCCCAGCGCCGTGCCCAGCACACAGCTCCAGGGTCCGAGGCCACACGAGGAAGGGACGGAAGGCTGACACGTGTGTGTCCGGCACTCCAGAGCTGAACCCAGACTTCCGGTTTCACCAGCTCCCACCCGTTCTTCCTACTCCGATTCCAGACCAGAGCTTCCGGGCGGGCGGGAAAGCACCGCACAGCGGAAGTGCGTGTGGGTTCCAGATGTCCAGGTTAGCGCCATCGGAGCTGCACGGAGCCCGGCCCAGCCCCATTGCTCCCAATTCACTCCCTCCCCTGGGGGCTGGGAGGAGCGGGGGTGAGGTGGGGGAGAAGGAGTGTGTGTGGGGGAGGTGAAAGGAAAGCAGGACGAGGACTGATGGCGGCGGGTGGTCGAGTCGAGTCGAGCTTTTCCGTGTTCTCCAAGGAGACCGTGTCCCGCCACGTCCACTGAAACTCTCTCAACGGCCTGGACCGTCCGCGCTGCCTCCCGCACAGCCCCGAAGCCACCGCCACGAGGAGCGGAACGGGCGAACAACTACTGAGAGGCTGGGGGCTGGGAGCCAGGGGAGGAGGGAAGGGCACTCCAGGTGAGAGGAGCAGCATGAGCAGAGGCTGAAGGCGTCGGGACACACTCGAGGTCACAATGCTGCCCCGAGGTGCCCGGCCCGGCGTGCACAGCAGGGCCAGCGGCCTCCGCACACAACAGGGGGCACCAGCTGTCTCGGCAGCCGTGCGCTCTCATCAGGGAACTGAAGGTCCCGTTTAGCCACGTGCATCGGTACAGTGCGTTTCCAGAGGCTCTTCCCTGCCTTTACTGACCCTTTAACCCCACCCCCACCCCGCTCATCTCTGAACTGTAAAACAGTCAGTACCTTCTCCGTTCTCCTCGTTGTGCGTCTCGGCCATCGCAGACAGAGACCTGGGGACACGGACAAACAACTGACTCAGAAACCGCTTCTCCTAGGAGTGACATGGTGAGTTCTGCACAGGCGAGTGCAGGCAGTCCTTGAACGGACGGCGGATACCTCACTGACATGGGGCGGGGGTAGGGGGAGGGGGAGATACACCACAGGGGTGGGCTGCCTCTCGCTGGCCGCAGGGAGGGTTCTGTACAGTCCTTGACCTCCCAAAGGGCCGAGGCGCACAGGCCGGGAGCCCACTGCAGCCGGGGAGGCCGGCGGCTCTCCGGGACACGGGAGATGACAACGCAGGGGCCGTGGAGCGGGAGAGGCAATACCCGATGCAGACAACACGCTACACACACACACACACACACACACACACACACACACGCGGGTACCACGTCAGGGGGCACCTGCTGCTGCCGGCCACCACCCCGAACCACCAGAGCGTGATGGCCCCCCTCGCCCCGAACGAGGCACCCGGCACCGCGTCCCGCCACACCGGACACGGACACGCACCACTCCACGCGGTCGCACCGCGTCCCGCCACACCGGACACGGACACGCACCACTCCGCGCGGTCGCACCGCGTCCCGCCACACCGGACACGGACACGCACCACTCCGCGCGGTCGTCCAGCAGGAAGAGCAGCTTCAGCACCACCACGATGACGGCCGCCGCCAGCACGTCGTACCTCACGGCCCGGGCCGGCCTGGCGATGGGGTCGAAGGTCAGGAAGTCCGCCTCCCCGATGCCCGCCATCTGGACCACCTGGCAGGTGAGCTCGGCCATCTCGTCTGGGGGAGGAGGAAGCAGTGAGACAGGAAACAGCAAAAAACGAGCACGTGGGTGTGTCCGAACGACCAGCTCTGTCTTCGAACCCGGGGCTGCCGGCGGGCGTGGCTCAGCGGGGAGCACTGACCCATGCCAGGAGGAGGTCACGGCCTGACTCCCAGGCAGGGCTCAGCGTGGGTTAGAGAGGCCTGGTCTCTTCTCACATAACATTATCATTATTACTATTATTGTGATGATAAAGAACGATACTTGTTGAAAACCATGTATCTTAAATTAATATCTTGAACTGCTCTCCTTACGCCAAAGGCAGAGAGGAGTAAAAAAGCATGGCTCAGGGCTGGAGGGTCAGCCTGCAGGCCGAAGGGTCTCGGGTCTGAGTCCAGGTCAAGGGCACAGGCTCAACTGCAGGTCCAGTGTCCAGCCCCGGGTTGGGGCATGTGTAGGAGGCAGCCATTTGACGTGTCTCTCTCACATCAATGTTTCTCTCTCTTTCTCTCTCTCTTTCTCTCTCCCTCCCCCCTCCTTTCTACTCTCTCTCTGAAAATCAATGGAAAACAATATCGTTGGGTGCAGATTAAAAAAGGAAGTGGGAGAAGTGATGAGAAGGAAGAGCAGGGGAAACTGAGGCGTGCGGCTCTGGCCGGAGCGCCATGTGGCAGCCACCGGCTCCGGGACGTGAAGACAGGATGCCAGTGTGTCCTCGGCCGCCCGCCAGCGGGTCCCGGGAGCAGGCACCGCCCGGAAGGAGGAAGGGGACCCGGGGCCGGGCTGGGCGCTCGGTCGGAGCCGGCAGGGCCGGTGCTGACTCAGCCAGGCGGTGTCGCCGAGGCCGCCTCCCCGCGGTCACAGGGCGGGCTCTGGGGAGGGCTGGGCGGGCGGCGTGCTGACAACGGCGCCCGGCTTCCTGGGAACCCGCCCGAGGGCCCCGACACCCCCGTCTCCCGCAACCTCACGCGGCGCGCACACCAAGGTCCGGGTCAGACGCTAACGGGGCGCAGGGACAGCACGGCTTAGGTTGTGGGTCACCTGTGGGTGCTCCCCCCACTACGGCACGTTCATAAGACCAGGAAG
>PVJN01058887.1:0-12028 GCA_004026805.1 Lasiurus borealis | reverse complement strand
AAGGAAGGAAGGAGGGAGGGAGGGAGGGAGGGAGGGAAGGGAAGGGAAGGGAAGGGAAGGGAAGGGAAGGGAAAGGAAGGGAGGGTAAGAAGAAGGAATGGCAGGAGGGAGGAAGAGAAATTTTGAATAAAAATAATTTGTTTGATACTTTCCTTCATCAAGCATCTTAAAAAATATATTTTTAGCCAAAACCGGTTTGGCTCAGTGGATAGGTCCCAGGTTCGATTCCAGACAAGGTCATGTACCTTGGTTGCGGGCACATCCCCAATAGGGGGCTTGCAGGAGGCAGCTGATTGATGTCTGTCTCTCTCTCTCATTGATGTTTCTAATTCTCTATCTCTCTCCCTTCCTCTCTATAAAAAATCAATAAAATATATTAAATATATATAAAACAAAAAAGACATGTTGAATAAGCAAGCCAAAAAAGGAAAAAAAAATGGTGGGAGTTGGGGGCACATCCGGTAATGGGCTGGCATTTAATACTTCATTATTCCATTTTTTGACACCAGACAATGTTTTAACATCTCCGGCCTCCAGATACCACTCCTGGCGTGAAGCCTGAGCCAGCAAAGGAAGCGCCTCGTTGGTCTCTCTACCTTTCTTCCTCGTATTTAATAAGAAAGGGTATCATTGTTGGCAGACAACTGGATGGCATGTTTCTCTGATACGTTCACAGTTCATAGCAGGGCGCCTGTGCTCTGCAGCTAGACGACACGTAGGAAAAATCCCCCCCCCTTTCACATCAGAGCCTCCGAAACAAGCTCCCCAGCACCAGGCACAAAGACTCTCCATAAACACCCCATCTTTTCATTTTTTTTTCTCCTTTGTTATTTAGTAGAGAAAAGGCAGAGCCCGGTTTTTTAACTGTCAGACTGTAAACATCTCAGAAATGCTTTCTCTTCTCCCAGGTCTTTGATGACCAAGAGCTCTCCTCCTACCTCCCACCTCATACTGGACCCCAGTGGGTGGGCCGGAAGCTTCCCTGGAAATGCCATGGAGATCCTTTCTGCCACAGCCAACCGCCTTCCACGGTTCAGAAGGCAGGGGACTGGGGAGAGTATCTTTGGCTCTTTCTGCCACCTGTGCGTGTCCCCTCGCTGGCTGTACCCAGCCACCTTCCCTCCAAGTCCTTCCTAGCCGTGGGAGGGTCTTCTCGTTTTACCTGGCGAAACGCAGGCCACCCCCGTGGGCACACCAGCCAGGCAGCCAGGTTGCTAGGGAGCTGTCCTCCGAGCATCCCTTGATCTATTTTTAAACTCCACGCCTGTTTTCCTCTGTGCAAAGCAGCAGAGGACGATACCGCTTGGCTTTCTCTTCTCTTAAGCAACAAAGTCACCAACAAGGTGAAGTCTTCTCATGGAGTTAAAAAAGCATCGGCTAATGAAGCTTCAGACCGTTATGGTATCCGTGCCCATCTCGTTTCTGCTTAATTAATTTCCAGATAAGCTTGCGTCTCAGAAGAGGCAGAAGCAGTGTCTATGAGGAGCGGAGGTGACATTGGCTGGTGCTTTTTTTTTATGTTTTTCAACCCATTAGGAAACTCTTGAACCACTCTCCTCGCAAGCGTTTTTCACAATAGCCCATTGTGAGGCGCCCCGGATCCCCCACCATGGGGAATCCAGGGGAGATGTGGAGGGCTATTGAGCAGTGAGTGTTTGCAGCTGACACACAGGGACGTGTGTAGCACAGGTGTTTCAGTGACTGTGAAAGACGGAGGCGATCCGGTGTGCAGTGACACCTAGATTCACTGGTTTGTGGGGGATGAAGTCTGCTGGTAACTTGCAGAATATCTGTAACGTAAATAAAAGAAGGAGAACAAAATGAGCTTTGCACAGAACTCCAGAGATGGTTCCTTGTATGAAAAAGTCTTCCTTTCTGGCCATTGGTAACTAGCAGTTTTCTGGGTAATTTTTTTTTCCAAGTGGAAACGAATCCAGTTTCAAATGTTGCTAGTGAATTTTTAAAACGATGTGTTATAGGCACGCAGGTGTGGAGAAATCTGGTAAATAGCAAGTGCGCTTAGTCTCCATGTGTTGGGATAATTTTTTCGTAGCCTTTAAGAAGAGAGATTTTTCTCCTCCATGGCTGCTTCCAACCCCAAGAGCAGCCGATCTACGTTGTGTGGAGCCGATCGTCTTTCAAATGACAAAACTAGAGTAAGTTTCACTTTCTAGAATCCATAGGAACATCCAAATGCCACTATTTGGGAGGGTGTCAGCTGGGATGCTGCCGTTTCTCAGTATATCAATGTGAGCTTTAGGAACTGTTATTTTTATAAAATTCCCAAGAAGCTCTTGGTCTTCCTTTCATAACATTCCTCTAATGTGTTTTACCAGATGAGAGACTGTTAAAGAACCCATGCATCAGAGAGTTTGTGTGGAATTCACCAGAATTACATTGGAATTCCTTCATTTAAGACCCGCAGTTTTAATATCTAATAATATCTATTGACATCTTTCTGGGGGGAGGGAATTATTTTTCTAAACTCTTCATTGCCTTTCATTTTCACAAACACACACACACACAAAAAAAAAAAACCACAAAAAAAAAAACTATAAAAGAAATACTATCACTATCCACATCTTATGAGCTGAAATGACTTTACTTCCCTGGGAGGAAGCAATCTATGCTAAATCATTCAGACTAAAGGTCAGCCAGATCCTATAAATGTAGCGACAGAACCTGTATACTTATCGACTATCCTGTGTAATCCCCCTTCTGTGGACATATAGTGCAAGTCACTTTAATTTTTGTTGCCACTCTGTTGACTAATGAGTTTGCTAACCACTGGACTAACCAACCCAAGGAATTGACTAATCTGGATTCCTGAAAGGTTGTCCATAGGATATGCCACTCTTTTTTTTAATATATTTTATTAATTTTTTTTTTTTTTTACAGAGAGGAAGGGAGAGGGATAGTTAGTTAGAAACATCCACGAGAGAGAAACATCGATCAGCTGCTTCCTGCACACTCCCTCCTGGGGATGTGCTGGCAACTAAGGTACATGCCCATGACCAGAATCGAACCTGGGACCATTCAGTCTGCAGGCCGACGCTCTATCCATTGAGCCAAACTGGTTTCGGCAGGATATACCACTCTTAAGAAAAAATCCAGGGAGAGGTTCCTTGGCCTTGGGTACAAGCAAAATATGAATGTTCATTCTGGTCACTCTACTGACAAATTTAACTTTGGTAAGTCAATTCAGTTTCCCCATCTACAAACTGGTAATACCATAACCTCCCTCCCAGGGTGATAATGAAGAATAAATCAGATGCTATAGATAAAACCCTTGGCATGTAGCAATGTTCAATCAGTAGTAGCTAAAAATCGACCCTTTCATTGTCAAAGTGCAATGTGGAGACTGTCATCACAGACTGCCTTAGTGCTTCAGGGATCAGGCTTATCATTCCAAGTTGAAGGACAATGCTGAGCGCCAGAGCCCACTTCCATCTTTCCAGCAACATGTGCTGTGGTCGAGGTAGCTCTAGTCTTGGAAGAAACCAGGTGGCAGAACATGTGACCAAAGTCACCTGCTGGGCACAGCTTGAAGCCCTCCGTTGTCCATCTCTTCAGTGTTCTGATGGGTAATGATATTCTTGAAGAGAGAAGAATTGTTCCTTGTTGCCATTTGGGGTTTTTCATGACTCCGACATCCTTTGATATCAAAAAAATGAGACCACTGGCAAGAAATTCGTTCTTGTTTTTTAGGATATTAAGTCATGGCTTGGAAGCCAGTGACTGACATTCCAAGATCTCCTACTGATGACTTGGTCTTTGGAAGAAGAGCACAGAAAAATGGTGTGCCTGCACTGTGTTTTGGTATCATATCTTACCTAGAATGGAGCAAAGACTTCGATGTTACTGCTGCAGCAGTAAATTAAGAAAGTACAGTGGTACCTCGAGATACGAGTTTAATTCATTCCGTAACCTTGAGGCGTGGGAAACTATGAGATGCTCAAGTCGAGGTAAACTGGTGGGTCGTGTGCAGCCAGCCAATCCTCACGGTTACTCCTATCTCAAATGTTGCTCGTATTTCAAAGCAAAAATCGCTCCCTCGACGGCTCGTTATCTCAAATATTTCGTATGTTAGGGCACTAGTATCTCGAGGTACCACTGTACTAACAGAATCTCTGAGAGTCACTCATGTTCTTTCGTTTACTGAGTCCACTGTCTGCTCAACACAAAACACTCAGTGTACTGTGCTGGGTTCTGTCTGCCAAATACTGCTGGATACTGAGGATATAGACCCCATCTTGCTCCCTCTGGATAAGTTGCATGAAGAAAGCAGGCAGGTAAACAGGAAAATGAGTGCCCCCATTATTCTCTAATAATACTGGGATCAGCAAAAGTATGTCTACCGTTGTGCGTAGACGAAACAGTTTTTTCTTGTATTATTACCTATTCGTTTTTATATTATTTTCCATACTGACAACCGTAAACCTGCTTGCACCAACCCCTGTGTTGCTGAGGGAGGTAGAAGGGGCTGGGGTATTTTTGGTCAGGACTTAACCTATTATTTTCTCCCTTTCCTTTGGTTAGAAATGAATATAGGCATGAGACACGAGAAAGTCATTAAGTTCACTCCAGTAAGGCAGCGTTGGAGGATGTGAGTAGGATGAGGGGCTACCATGGGTGTCTGCCAGCCCCTGCGTCCCGCCGACCAGCCAAGTGAACTAACTGTGCCCCTGGTCTCGGCAGAGGAGCCAGACTCCTGCAGTCCCCCCGCTGGGCCGAGCTCCCTCCGTGGCTCACCACGTGGGGAAGAGCCTCGAGGAGGAAAACGAATGTGCAATAGCACTTTTCCTCTCACTCTGAGTTGTCACTTTGCCTCGCAGCAACATAAGTGAGAAGTGAGGTTGCAAAGAAGGAGGAGCACTTTCCTCTCCCAAGAAGCCAAGAGGAGTTGCGTTCTGGCACAAGAAGAAAATATGTTTAGAGGGAAGAAATCTGTTCCCCTCACAATCGTGCTTTAAGCCCACTCACGAAGGGCAAGGAGGAGCCTGCAGAAGAAGACGGGAAAAGCATTTCAGACAGACGACGCAGCCTGGGCAGAAACAGAGATGAAAGGGCCTGGCATGATCTCCAGGCGAATAAAGGGAAGGGGACAATCTTCCTTTTGGATTTGTGTTTACGGCTCCCAATGTGCATGACTATCAATATTTCCTTTTGATCTTCACAATAATGCTGACGGATAAATTTGTGAGAGCAATCGCTATTCTGCTTTTATATGGCATCTGTGATTGAATGAGCTAAGTCACATAAACACTTCAGTATCTAGACTCCTATCCTACCTAATAAAAGTAATATGCAAATTGACCATATCTCCGCTACACCCACCAGCCATACCCACCATCCAATCAGAGCAGGTATGCAAATTAACCAAACCAAGATGGCTGCGGCCACAGAGAGAGCAGGAGGAAGGCTTGGGTTGTCCCTGGCAATGGAGGAAGCTAAGCTTTCCACAAACCCTGGCTGGCCCAGGCTGCCGCTTAAGGCAACACATTTCCAATGGCTGCCGCCTAGGAGTGAGACTTGGGTTGCCCCTGGCGATGGAAAAAGCCAAGCTTTCTGCACACCTTGAGGGGCCCAGGCTTCCGCTTAACACAACAAAGTTTCAATGGCGGTGCCAGTAGAAAGCTTGGCTCCACTCCAGGCTACAAAGTTTCAATTATAGAGGATAAATAAATTCCAGATACCAGGACCTCCACTTGGGTTGTTGGGGGTGTGGCCAGCCTGCAAACCACTACAGGCCCCTCACCCAGGCCACCTCACACCCCAATGGAACACACATTCTGATCAGGACACCTTTCAGGGCAAACCAGCTGGCCCCCACCTGTGCACCAGGCCTCCATCCTATTTAATAAAAGAGTAATATGCAGATTGACCATCAATCCAACACACAAGATGACTGTCCCCATGTGGTCAAAAGACCCTGCCCCCTTGTGGACACAAGATGGCCAGCAGGGGAGGGAAGTTGACAAGGAACAGGCCTGCAAGGGAGGGCAGTAGAAGGTTATCAAGCCTATAGGGGAGGGTAGTTAGGGGTGACCAAGCCCACAAGGTAAGGCAGTTAGGGGCAAACGGGCTGGCAGTGAGCATTTAGGTATCAATCAGGCTGACAGGGGAACTATTAGGGGGTGATCAGGCTGGCAGGCAGAAGCAGTTAAGGGCAATCAGGAAGGCAGGCAGGTGAGCAGTTGGGAACCAGCAGTATTGGATTGTGAGAGAAATGTCCAACTGCCCATTTAAATGGCATCCCTCAAGAGGTCTGAGATTGGAGAGGGAGAAGGCTGGGCTGAAGGATACCCCCGCCCCATGCACAAATTTCATGCCCTGGGCCTCTAATTGTTAAATATTAGTCATTAATACTGTTACCCACTGTAATTATGTTTATTATTGTTACTGTTATTCTTAGTATTGCTATTGTTACTAGCTAGAGCCCATAGCTAGATCTCATAGCTGGTGTAACTAGTAAGTGCCTTTGTTAGAGACATAGCTCATCTGTGGTATAGTTAGTATCTCCTACATTTAGTAAGTGGCAGAACTGATGACTCAGCAACATGGTGTCTAGTAGACATTGGGGACTTAATAAGCAGACTTAAGCAGTATGAAGGGTCTGTGATTTTGCCCTATTCTATTAACAATTTAATCTCACTGTCTCATGGGTGTTGGCACACCATACTGTTGGCTTAAAAGAAAATAATACTCATGGCACAGCAGGAAGGATGGGCTTCCTGTCCCCATTGGTTCTCCTCGAACCCAAGTCCCACAGTGACATGTGGAATGGCCCAGATGGATGTCACCCACACAGTGGCCTGGAATCACAACAGAAAAATCCAAAATGCAGCTGATTGATGTCTCTCTCTCATAGATGTTTATGACTCTTTGTCCCTCTCCCTTCCTCTCTGTAAGAAATCAATACAATATATCCCAACTCTTTAAGGGATTGAACCTCCCCAACATTTGCCCAGAGGGAAATGTTATATATATATATAATCCTGGTCAGGAAATAAATCTGTCCTCTGCCCCGGAGAAAGACAAGATCTCTATGTTCTAATGCTGTTTGCTACACAGTCACACTTGAAAATAATAGTCTGGCCGAAACCAGTTTGGCTTATTGGATAGAGCGTCGGCCTTCGGACTGAAAGGCCCCAGGTTTGATTCTGGTCAAGAGCATATATCTTGGTTGCGGGCACATCCCCAGTGGTGGGCGTGCAGGAGGCAGCTGATTGATGTCTCTCTCTCATCAGTGTTTCTGACTCTCTGTCCCTCTTCCTTCCTCTCTGTAAAAAATAAATAAAATATATTTAAAAAAGAAGAAAAAAAAGAAAATAATAGTCCGGAACAACAACCAATATGCAGCATGGAGAAACAAAGACTTGTCTCTCAACAGGCATGTCAACAAAAGTCATATTCCTTTTTCAAGCCACTGGATGATTCTAACAGCAGAGAACTAACATAGAAAGCTAAACTGATGCAAGTGACACAGGGATCATGGGTAAGCTGGGTGAGAACATTTCATCTGAAACCTCCTTACCATTCCTCTTTTAGCATCCTGGCTGAAGAGAAGGTGACTTCCCTGGAGAGACATTCAGGAAAGTCTCCGGTCCCTCAGAGGAGGTGATGCTCAGAAACCCATAGGAACCAGAGACTTCCCAGCACCTGGAAGGAAACATCATCCTTCTGAGCAATATGTGCTCCAGAAAGTGAGGATGAGGGACTGTTTATTACAAGATGGAGACATGATCCCAGAAAAAAATCACTAGCTTTCAAAGAGGCAAAAAATGAGATAGTACAATAATTTGGGATGGAAGCATAGAGTCAAGCACTGAATTTTCTCATTTTCCCCCTAAAATGCCTAGGTATCAATTTTAATAAATTCCTTAATTTTAAGAAATACATGTTCTTGGACAAGCCCCTAGAGTTTCTCATTCAGTGAAATCTAAGGAATCCCTATTTTGGAAAATTTCCCCTTGTGATTAGAGGGACCCGGAACTGCTCTTTTTGGACACATTTTAATATGTGGCTTCATATGTGAGTAAGGCAAATTATTTGAAAATAACTGTTATACCAGTGTATAGTTCAAGATTATCTTTGGAAAAAAAAAAGCCCTTCCAAACAATGTAAGGATAATTAAATAGTAATCTTTTAAATCCTATCGGATATTTGGCATTAAGATGTGTTATTTCATTAAGTATCTGCTCTTGGAAACTCTAATGCTCCCTCTTTTTATTTTTTTTTAAGATTTTAAAAATTCAATTTACAAAAAGAAGAAGGAAGAGAGAGAGAGAGAGAGAGAGAGAGAGAGAGAGAGAGAGAGAGAAAAGAGCAAAACATACATCAGCTGCCTCCTGCATGCCTTCTACCAAGGATCGAGCCCAAAAGAACCTGAGCATATGTCCTCACTGGAAATCTAATCAATAGCCTTTCTGTGCATAGGATGACACCCAACCAACTGAAGCCCACCAGCCAGAGCTCTAATGATTCATTCCTCTTATAACAAAATAGGTTGTCATAGGGAAGGAGCTGGTCTCAATAATATTCACGGGATCTATTTTTTGGCCTCAGAAATATTAAGCCTCCCTAAATATACTCCAAAAGGAAAATTCACCTTGGCTTTGCTCAATTGTGGGGCCATTCTGACACACCTTCATAATTCACCTTGTGTCTGTTGATTCCATCATCTAATCCCTAATTAAAAATAGGTGCTGTGGCCTGAAACCAGTTTGGCTCAGTGGATAGAGCGTCGGCCTGTGGCCTGAAAGGTCCCAGGTTCAATTCTGGTCAAGGGCATGTACCTTGGTTGCGGGCACATCCCCAGTAGGGAGCATGTAGGAGGCAGCTGATCGATGTCTCTTTCTCATTGATGTTTCTAACTCTTTATCCCTCTCCCTTTCTTTATGTAAAAAATCAATAAAATATATATTTTTAAAAAGGTGCCATGTCAGCATAATCACATGCTAATGTGACATTCTGTTTCTCGTGACACCATCAAACAATGCGATTCTCCTCATAACACTCTTCCACCATTCAGTTTTTCTTCAAGGAGCAGGCCTCTCAGTCAGGGACTGTGACATTGTCTTCATGTTTTCCAAACTCACAGATCCAGTCAGCCACGGTGGTTCCTAGACAATAGATTGTGCATAGGCACTTCTAAGTGCACATTGAACTACACAGAGGGAATTTTCATTCTTCCCTGAACATAAACATTCCTGTAGAATGGATAGGCAGAGCCATATATGGTCCCAAGAAACAGAGATCATAAACATATTTTAGGACATTATGAAAGGAAACTGGATTTGTGTGTGTGTGTGTGTGTGTGTGTGTGTGTGTGTGTGTGTGGTTCACTGGTATTGCTTATGACAGGCTTTGTTAGGAAATTTCTGTGTCATTTGCTGGAGATGGTTTGATTGAATTGGTTGTACTAACTAGGGTTTAGAGAGAAAAAAAAGTGGAAATAGACTCTCTAGTTTGGAGTGGGACTGAAAATTTTGGAAGAAGTAATAGTCTACGCCACTGTATATTAGAATGTAATTCATTCAAAACCTAATAATTGAAGGCCTCTTTGGGCAACATAGTAATTGGCAACTAAGAAATATGCAAAAAAAAATCTCATTATTTCATATTGCATATGTAATTTAAACAGCTCTTTGTTGTTTATTGTCTTATTTTGTAAAGATAAAAGTATTACATTTCAGAAGATGGCTGCCATATATAGAAATAATCTATTCCAACATCTCATTTTATAGCCAAGAAAACTGAGTATCAAAGTGGTTAAGTACTTATCCACTGTTGCAGGAGCTGAGATATCTTGATTTTATCCAAAACTCTATGATAAGTGAAAGGCAAGAACAGACAGGGATGGAAATATGGGAGCTATCTTTTACCACAGTGGACTTCAGACTATGTCCATGGAGTAAAGTGGGTAGGCTTGAGATTCCTCATCCAGTCCTTCAACTGATCAAACTATATTCCAATTACTTTTCTATATTGGTCTTTCTTGTAGGATGTCTTTGAACAAAATGCCTCTGCTTCTCAAAAAATAACTTTAAGCCCTAACTGGTTTGACTAAGTAGACAGAGCGTTGGCCTGTGGACTGAAAGGTCCCAGGTTCAATTCTGGTCAAGGGCATGTACCTTGGTTGTGGGCACATCCCCAGTAGGAGGTAAACAGGAGGCAGCTGATCAATGTTTCTCTCTCATCTATGTTTCTAACTCTCCCTCTCTCCCCCTTCCTCTCTGTAAAAAAAAAATCAATAAAGTATATTTAAAAAATAACTGTCCTTCATGGACTTTATTTGATGAAGTTTTTCAGGTTTAATCCTGGAGCTGAAACTATACTGTGATCACACTTATGCATTTTTTTTTCTGAATCTTAACATCATTTTATCTAGAACTTGTTTTTATTAATAAATAAAGGTTCTTAATAATTAGTTTTTCTATAAGGTTCAGCATGTTTTAAAATGTCAGTTTTAATTCTTATCTGTAACGTTAGCTAAATCAAAGTATGCCGATTTTGAATTGTTCTTTCATATCGCATTACACTGAATGCATTGGAGAGAAGTCTGAGGCCAGTGATATATCTTGGAATAAGCTTTTGTCATTTAGGAAGAAAATAGAGTTATGTATCTAGTTTAAGCACTTATTACAAGTAACTCTTTCATAGAGTCCTGTCAAAAATTATTTTATATCCTACCACACACCCTCAGTACCACAGCTACTACCTCAGGAAGACACAGGATCAAAGAGAAAACTCTTCAGAGGAGGTCTATGTATCCTATTGCAAATTTCTGAAGTGTTTGCTTAGTGACAAAGTTTTTTTAAAAAAATGCATCATCTCTGGAGTCAGTTTTTCTAACCAGCTTTTGTTTTTAACTTGATGTTTTAGAAGTCCTGTTTAGTACCTCTAAAAACACACTTAGGTGACTAATCCTTCTAGGTCACTTTAAAAATGTATAATACATTCCAAATTTAATATTTGTAATAAACATCCATGGACCATTCTCTGAGGCTGTCCTTCCAGTAAATCTCTAGGAGTTGAATTTCTGAGTGAAAGGATGAATCCAGAGTTTGGGTAAAAATATATATATATATATATATATATATATATATATATATATATATATATATATATCATTAAATTGCCCATGAGAAATTTTACATTCTCAGAAGTAGATGAAGAGAATAGAGAAGCCTAAATATAGGTTCATACTCCAACCTTTCTTTGCGACAGCCCTTTGGTTTAGTTTTTCTGCATTTATTTTGCTGCAGAGAATGCAGCCAGCCTCCATTTACTAAGAGGAAGGAAAGTTGTTTCATAGAAAACATGAACTTGGCTTTGTGTTTCAAAGCCCCGGAGTTCCAAGTGGATTCTACCATTGGCCACATACACCCCTGCATCCCTAATCAACTGGGAGTTACACTGGGTGCTTTGCCTTGCTAGCACTCTCTCCCCCATCTATTCCTACAAACCCTCACTCTAGGAAATACTAAAAAAAACCACAAACATTTAGAGGGGAGTGGGGGAACCCATTGGTTTTCCGAGAGCAATTTGTTAATTAACATCAAAGGAATGAAATCTGACTTGCATAGCCTAGTGAGTGGCATTTTTCCATAGTCCTGGTTGCTATGGTGACGAAGGAAACTCATTTGTTCTGGGTCACTCCTAAATTTGTGCATGAAAGCATAAGAGATTATTCCTGTCTAATCAAGCTACATGGAAAAGTTGAAGGGGAGGTGCTGTGTTTTATAGCCATCAACCTTCAACAGAAGAAAAACACACACACACACACACACACACACACACACACAATAGCTGAGAAAAGGGGATTATAGCTCCCTCTTAAAAACAGAGCTGAGGATTTCTAACTGACCCAAAGCCTCTTCTAACAGAATATTCCTCCCCTCCCCCCCCACCCCTCCCCCCCGCTACACTGATACAAGGAATGTGGAATCAGGTCCCTTAAAGAGAATTAGAGTACATATTGAAAAACTCTACAACCGGACTTTGCATAATGAATAAGGAGTAG
>PVJN01058886.1:0-12028 GCA_004026805.1 Lasiurus borealis | reverse complement strand
CTCCCTGCGTGCCCTCTCCCTGCCCCCTCTATGCCCCCTTACTGCCCTCTCTGTGTGCCCCTTCCCTGTCCTCTCTGCATGCCCCATCCATACGCCTCCCATGCACCCTCTGTGCCCACTCTGTGCCCCCTCCATGCCCTCTCTGTGTGCCTGACTCTGGGCCAGGAGAAACAGGCTCAGTCCATTACAAACTCTTCCAAAAAGGCTCTGAGCGATGATCAAACCCGCAACTGGGGCAGGTGCCCTGACTGGGAATCGAACCGGGACCTCCTGGTTCATAGGTCAACGCTCAACCTCTGAACCCGGTGGAACAGGGATCGCCTGGGTGGCAAAGTCCCGGAGGTTTTTCTCTCTCCACCTGCCCGCCCTGTGCCGACAGGTGCCACTCAGGGGACCATCCAGACCGGGGCCGCCGCCCCTTAGGCCGCACGGCTGCTCTGCACCCCCAGAATAGCCTGTGACTCCAGCACTGACCGGGAGGAGGCGTGAGCACAGGTGCCTGGAGTCAGGGCCCCGGGTTCCAGTTCGGGGTTCGTGGGCCGGTCACAGGGGGGCGGTGACTCGCTGACCGATGGCACCGCGGCCCCGGAGGGCAGGGGAGCCCGTGGCGAGGCTCGGCGCCGCCTCCCGGGTGCGGGCAGCGGAGACCGTGAAGCTGGCAGGTGGAGGAAAGCTGGCACGGAACCTTCCCGCTGCTGCGCGTGCCCGCGTGCTCCGGGCCTGACCCTCGAGGTGCTGAAACGGCTACAGCCAGCAAACCGGGAGGTTCTCGGCTGTCACTGCCGGCAGAGTCTGATCTGTCCCGGCGCCCGTGGGCCATGCGGCCACGTGGCTGGAGGGCGGGGGGGGTAGGGGGTGGTGGCCTGGAGGGCAGGCGGGACCCTTGCGCAGCGGGCATGTCACGGGCACAGCGTGCTCAGCAGTTGTTAACGGTGCTTGCCCGCCTCGAGGCGGACGTGGGCAGAAGGCCACAGCGGGAGTCCGGCTGGCCAAGCTCAGCGGCCTCCAAATCGAAATGATGGATGAGCCTCCCCCGCGTTTTCCCGGGGACGTGGGACACGCCTCCTCCAGGTGCGGGCTTGTGGAGCGCCTACAGCAGCGGTTCTCAACCTGCGGGTCGCGACCCCTTCGGGGGTCCACCGACCCCACTACAGGGGTCGCCTAAGACCATCGGAAAACACAGATATTTACATTACGATTGACAACAGCAGCAACATGACTGTTAAGAAGTAGCAATGGAAATAATTTTATGGGTGTGGGTCACCACCCCATGGGGAGCTGTCTTAAAGGGTTGCGGCCTTAGGAAGGCTGAGAACCCCTGGCCTGCAGGGTCCCGCCGGGACTACAGGTGAGCCAGAGCAGAGGGGGCCTGCCGCCAGAGGCTGAGCGCCCACCTGGGTGGGCAGAGGCCTGGGCATCGCCCACCAACTACCACGTATCTCGAGGTACCACTGTATAGAGTTAGGGATATACTCGCCCTATAAGACGACACCCGGCATCTAAGACGACCCCCGACTTTTAAGAAGATTCTCCGGGGTGAAAAAGTCGCCTTAGACGCCGGAACATACGGCAGGTGTTATGACAAAGATGACAGAGGTTAGAGGGTGCCCAGGAGGCCCTGATGCTTCTGGCGGGCAGGGCCTGGGTGGCCCGTGGCCAGGGACTCGGGTGCCAGCACAGCCCCGCCTACCCCCACCCCCTGCACCCGCCAGCACTGCACCTCCCCGCATTTGCGCCCCAAGGTAAAGAGGAGAAGCTGAGGACTGAGAAGGGGGGGGGGACCAGCAGCAATGGCTATGATGGGGATCGCCTCAGCAAAGAAGTGGCCTCCACCCGGACATGGGACACGCCACCGCCTGCCCGCCCGCCGCCGTGCGCGGTGTTACTGTGTGAGAATGATTCCCGTGGCAGGAGAGCTGACCGGATTGTGCAGCAACAAGAAAACATATGCGGGGCAACGGGGAAGGATAGAGGCGAAATGAATCCCATACATCCTCATCTCCGCAGCCCAGATTATGTTTTCAATTAAGGAGCTTAGCGTGCGGGCGTGTGCGTGGCTAATCCGTCTCCCAGGAGGTCGGTGTGGGGATCCGTGACGCGCACCCTGATCACCCGCTGCCTCTCCGTGAGAGCAGCGTCAAGGACCCATCTGTGGCCTCATGCGGGGGGTGGGTGGGGGAGGGAGACCTGGAGAAGCGTGGCAGTGGCACGGTGGTGTGGTGACAGTGATTTTCTTTCTTTTTTTTTAAAATATATTTTATTGATTTTTCACAGAGAGGAAAGGAGAGGGATAGAGAGCCAGAAACATCGATGAGAGAGAGACATCGATCAGCCACCTCCTGTACACCTCCCTACAGGGGATGTTCCCGCAACCAAGGTACATGCCCTTGACCGGAATCGAACCTGGGACCTTTCAGTCCGCAAGCCGACGCTCTGTCCGCTGAGCTA
Organism: Lasiurus borealis; assembly: GCA_004026805.1. Classification (NCBI taxonomy): domain Eukaryota; kingdom Metazoa; phylum Chordata; class Mammalia; order Chiroptera; family Vespertilionidae; genus Lasiurus; species Lasiurus borealis. Next base: position 9,580 of record PVJN01058886.1, on the reverse strand, counting down.
TACCGGTTTCGGCGAAGGTGATTTTCTAGACCAGCGGATCTCAACCTTCCTAATGCCACGACCCTTTAATACAGCTCCTCATGTGGTGGTGACCCCCAACCATACTTCATCACTGTCATTTTGCTATTGTTATGAATTATAATGTAAATACCTGTGTTTCCCGATGGTCTTAGGCGACCCCTGTGAAAGGGGTGGTGAAAGTTCGACCCCCCAAAGGGGTGGTGACCCACAGGTTGAGAACCGCTGCTCTAGACGGAGCAGGGAAACCTGAACTTTGTCCCGATCAGCCCACACAGCCCCCGGCTCCCTAAGGCCTCCGTCAGCGGAGAGGTGGCCTGGCCCCGTGTCTGCGTGGCTTTGCTCTCCTAATCGCATTTTGGGGCTGTGGGCTTCTGAGCGGACAGATGGAGCCGGGCTCTGGGTTTGCCGCCTCCTGGGCTCCGAGGTGCAGGGCGACAGGACAGGGCCCTGTCCGTTCCTCGTGGATCGTCGCTCATTTCCATCAGCAGGTGGCCCACTGCCGTTCCTCTCCGCGGGCAAGGGACCCCCTCTCGGCTCCTCCAGGAGTCAGGCAGGCAGCGCCGTGTGCATGGGGTGTGGTCCCGGCTCCTCTCCCTCCCTCCCTCCCAGCTGCCCTCTCCTTGCAGCCGGTCGGTCCCAGAGCCCAGCGTGGCGGGCCCTCATGCGTCCAGTGCCACCTCTCCTCCATAGCACAGACAGGAGAGCCGGAGAGCAGGGCAGAGATAAAGGGGTCATTGAAAGAGGAGAGGAGAGGAGAGGAGAGGAGAGGAGAGGAAGGCCTGCAGGGAGAGCAGCGGCAGATGTGGGTGAGTTTGCACACAGATCTATTTTGAGCCCTTGCAGAAGGCTGGCGGGGTTGGCAGGGCGGGCAGGTGGGCGGGCGGCCGCAGGCTGGGCCGGGGCGGACAGCAATTGTGTGAGGAGAGCCGGACGCCCGGGCCCCCACCTGCGCGGCCACGTGGCCGGGAGCGCGTCAGGTTCCCGTCAGGTTCGATCGCATCCGCTCGGACGGACGCCCTGGGCTGGGTGACGGCTCAGAACCAGGGCAGCACCCGGGGAAGCGAGGGGCCGCCGAGCAGGGAGCAGCCCGAGAAAAGGGGCAGGGGGAGGGCATCCAGGGGGCGGGAAGCACCGGAGAGCAAGTCCCTGCTTGTGAGACGTGAGGGGACTCATCCCCGCCAGCCTGTGAGCAGTGACAGCGGCGTTGCGTGAGGCCACCGCCGTGCGTGGAACATGCCAGGTGCCCAGGACACGCGTGTGGGCCGGGGGGCAGCCGGAGCCAGGGCTGGTCACGCGGGGCGGGGAGAGGGGAGGCTGGTCACGCTGTCACTCTCGGGCGTCCTCGCCCTCAGCCGCGGTGGCTCAGCGGCCAGCAGCCCCATTGGGACAGAACCAGATACAGTGCGTCGAGCGGGCCTCTCTGTGGAGCCGGAGTCGGACGGGTAGACCAGGGCCAGGGCTGCGGTCAGGAGACCCCCCAGCAGGGAGGGCACGCTCCCCACCAGGGCGGCCGCTCCCCGAGAATCTCTGTGTTCCCGGGGCCTCCACCGGCCGAGCCTGCTGCCCCCAGGGCTGCCCGCGCAGGGGCTGGGACCTGTGGCCTGGAGCCGGCAGAGTGAGGGGTACAGGCGCCCGGTGACCTGCAGGGAAGGCCTGGGACGCAGACGGCTCTCGGCGTCAGGAACGTGGGCAGCTGAAGCTGTTGGCTTCCCTGCTCCTCCCTGGCTGAAAACTTCGGGGTCCCATCCCGTCCCCCCACCCCCACTCGCCTGGACAAAGAGCCACGTGGCCAAGGGAGGCCCGGGCCGGAGGCCGGCCGCCGGGGGTCACCTTGCCTCACTCTCCCATCTGGGGCCCGTTCCTGCACCCCTTTCCTCGCCTCCCCTAAGCGGCGTCTCCTTCCCCACAGCCCCTGGCGACGTGGAAATCCCTCCGAGGCAGATTGCAGCGCTGGTCCGTGCCGGGAGGGTCTGCCGGGAGAGAATGCGTCCCTTTCAATCTGTCTCCTCTCCTCCCGCCCGCGTGGGGCAGAGCATCTCATTAAAAGACGCATTTTCCCCCCAAAGCAGCTCCCTCCCGTCGTAACACCGGGGGTATTTAAAGGCCCTCGCGGTGAAATGCGCAATCCAGCTAGGGGATGGAAGGTCACGTGCAGGGAGGGAGGGAGAAACCAGCAACAAATGCTTCCCCCCCGCCCCCCACGTGGGAAACGGGGCTCCGTCCCAGCTGCTGGCAGCGATGCCGAGTGGCAGAGATGCTGCTGGTGTCGAATATGCATCTAATTGTTGCATATTCTACACACACACTCACACATACTCACACACTCGTTCACACACTCACACACTCACACACACTCACACTCACACATACTCACACTTATACTCACACACATACATACTCACACTTATACTCACACACACACACTCACACTTACACTCACACACACACACTTATACTTAAACACACACTCACACACTAACACTTACACTCACACACACTCGCTCACACACTCACACACACTCACACATACTTGCTCACATTCACACTTACACTCGCTCACACACACTCACACACAGAAAGGGTCGCCTTCGTGCCTGGCACTGCCAGGAGCCTCCATAGTTCAAGGGTCCGACCGCCTGCCCCTGGCCGGGCCCCCTGCAGTGAGCAGACATGGATTTGGGACGGGGTCCCTCTGCACAGTGAGCCTTCACCGCTCCGCTCCGATGGGCAGGTTCGGGGGACGGTCTCGCACGTGGCGTTCGCGGTCTGTTTTGCGGGAGACGGCGGGGATGTGGGCCGAGAGGCGGGGCTGGAGACACCTCCTCTGTGTGTTCGGGGGTGAAGGGCGTGTGCCCCCGCAGGCAGAGCCCCCGCCACACCCAGCCTGACCCCTAAAGACGTGCGAGTGTGGGAGGCCGGGCGGGCGTGTCCCCTTCCTGCCCACGTCCCCTGCCATTCTGTGAGGCGTCAGCGGAGCGTGAGATGACGCGCTGAGAAGTCTGCACTGGGCGGCTTTATCTCTCCCTGCCCGTAATCCCCGCGTTAAACCCGCACGCACCAGCGGCCCTGCCGTCCACGGAGGGGCCTGTCGCTGTCATTCCTGGGTGAGACTGTGAGAATCTCGTCACTCCAGCAACTTTCTGAAGGTCACGGAGCTAAACGATTACCTGGACCTCAGGGGGCTAGGTCGGTAGGTAGGTAGGTAGGTAGGTGGATAAAATATGAGATAGAATTGTGTGTGTGTGTGTGTGTGTGTGTGTGAGCAAGTGTGTTTGTGAATGTGTGAGTATGTGAGCAAGTGTGTGTATGAGTGTGAGTGTGTGAGTGTGAGCGAGTATATGCATCTGTGTGAGTGTAAGTGTATGTGTGTGAGCAAGTGTGTGTGTGTATGTATGTATAAGCGACTGTGTGTGAGTATAAGTGTGAGTGTGTGTTTGTGAATGTGTGAGTGTGTGAGCAGGTGAGTGTGTGTGAGTGTGTGTGAGTATGTGAGCGCGTATGTGAGTGTGTGTGTGAGTGTGTGTGAAAGTATAAGTGTTTGTGAGTGTGTGTGTGTGTAAGTATAAGTATGAGCGAGTGTGAGTGTGTGTGTGTAAGTAAGTATAAGTGTGAGTATGTGTGAGTGAGTGTGTGTGTAGACAACAATTAGATGCATATTGGACACCAGCGGGAATCACACTTGAGCACTCTTTTCGGGGGCGGCTCCCTGACGTTCAGTGTCCTTTGAGCTGAGGATGGCATTCCTCCAGCGTTTACTCTCACCCTCCGCTTGTCTCTCAGAAACCGCCGTCCTCTGTGGAGGGTCGGACAGGCATGGCTGGGTGCACGGAGCACAGAGCGGTGGATCTTTTCCGCAGTCCCTCACGCTGGCCGGTTCCAGCCACGTGGCTGTGCCTCTTCCTGGCACCTGCCTCCCACCTTCCCCGCCTCCTGCAGCCTCTCGTTCTCCCGGCCTCGGAAATGTGCCGGCGTGTGCCGCGCGGCCCCCGTCCCTGTGCCCGTGCTCCTGGGCAGTGGCGTGGGGGTGGAGAACCTGGGGCCACCGGAGGCTTCTCACCGCAAGGATGGCACAGAGCCCTCCCCAGCTGCACACATGATGCGGGTGCGGCGGCCGGTCGTGCCGGGAGGTGCGGTTGGAGCCCCCACTAAACACGGCCTTTCCTGCCTCTCTTCCCGACCCCTCCCCGGCTGGCTGGCCACGAGGGCTCTGGGACGGCCGGGCCTGGGGGCTCCTGGGGCCTGAGTCGCTAAGGCGATCCTGTGTCCGAGCACGGGATCCACGGAGTAACCTCGATTTCCCCTGCACTCCCGGCTGCTTGCAGAGTGGAGGAAGTGCCATGAGCTTTATTATCTGTGCCCACAGGCTCAGGGCTCCTGCATCTGACTGTGGGCAAAGAGAGGGGTCCTTTGCCCAGGTGTAAGCGGAGGAAGCTTTGTTATCGCCCACACTTTCCAGAGCAGAAAACAAATCCGGCCCGTGTGGCTCCGTGGCGGAGCACTGACCCATGAACACGGAGGTCAGGGCTCGATTCCTAGTCAGGGCACAGGCCCAGGTTTCTGGCTCGATCCCCCATGTGGGACGTGCAGGAGGTAGCCGGTCAATGATTCTCTTCATCATTCTACTCTCTCTCTCCACCCCCCTCACCCTTCCTCTCTCTGAAAATCAATAAGATCATATTTAACGAAATAAAGAAAACCTAAATGAACAAGCTGGAGAAGGGCTTGGTTTAGTCATTTTTCAGAATTCAAACTGCATGTTTCATCATAAAAACCAAAGTGAGGGTGTGGGAGAAGTGATCTTTTGCTCTGAGTGCTTCACATGGCCCATCATCAGTAAATCAGTATTCCTGCGACAGTTCCCGTTAAAGCACTCTCAGCGCCAATGAAGGTCTTTAAAAATTGTTTGTTTAAACAAAAGTAAACAGTGGCCAAGATTAGCATCTGAATTCCAGGACAGATGATACTGAAATAAGACCTACCTCCACGCCAGGGTGCCAAGCGCTTTCAAAGCTTAACTTGACGACACCCGCTGAGCCAAGACCAGTGTGATGGGTGACATGGAGACGCCGTGACTGGAGCAAAGGGTTTCATCCGCACCTTTTTGTTGTTGTTGTTTTTTAAATATATTTTATTGATTATTTACAGAGAGGAAGGAAGAGTGATAGAGAGTTAGACACATCAATGAGAGAGAAACACCGATCAGCTGCCTCCTGCACACCCCCCACTGGGGATGTGCCCACAACCCAGGTACATGCCCCAGACCAGAATCAAACCTGGGACCTTTCCGTCCGCAGGCCGACGCTCCATCTACTGAGCCACACACCGGTTTCGGCCTCACCTTTTTAAAAGAGGGTTTCCCGTGGTGGCACTTCCCATTTGTCACTCGCAGACGCTCTTACTTTCTCGAATAAGCCTGCGTGTAATTGTCTGGTTTTTCACGGGCGAAACCTGGCCCCGTTCCCCGGGACCCGGAGAGCTGGGAGTGGATCTCACGGAAACGCCAGACCCACAGACAGGGCCCGCGCGAGCCGGAGTGTGTCATTGTGTCCTTTCTCCTCTCGCTCTTGCAGAGTCTTCCTGCGAGCCATCAACCAGTACGCGGACATGCTCAACAAAAAGTTCCTGGACCAGGCCAACTTCGAACTGCAGGTGAGCACGCGAGGCCGGCGGACGCGAGCTCGGTGGGGAAGCCGCGTCACCGCAGCCGGCCCCGGGAGCGCCCGCTTTCCTCTCTCCTCTGCTCCCTTCACGGGCCCCCCTCCCGCCCCAGGCGTGGGAACGGAGGTTCCCGTGATGGGACAAGGCGCTTTCTAGGTTATTTGCTCCCTTGAACAAAGAAGGGGATGGAGCTGGGGCCGAGAGGATGTGTTGGGTTGGGGACACGCAGGGACCCAGCAGGGGGGCCACGGGGTCCTGGGGAGGGGGGCCAGGGTGCTCTCAGACCCTCCTCGGGTGGTGGCGGTCGGTGGTCTTCGGCAGGCCCAGGGGCTTTGCCCGGAGACCCAGGCCCAAAGAGGAGAGCGATATCCCCACACATGTGGCAGAGCCGGCGTTTCAGCAGCTGGGGAGAAAGTGCCAGTGGTTTTAAACGTCCCCCAGGGCGGGGCAGGCGAGATGCCCCGTGTGGCGGGCGCTGCTGAGCCGCTAACCTCTGTCCCCTCTGGTTCCAGCTCTGGAACAACTACTTCCACCTGGCGGTCGCCTTCCTCACCCAGGAGTCCCTGCAGCTGGAGAACTTCTCCAGCGCCAAGAGAGCCAAGATCCTCAACAAGTGAGTCCCCAGGCCTGGCCACCCCCAGGCCACGCACCCCGGTGAGCGGTTCCTAGGAGGTCTCGGCGGCGGTGGCAGCGGCCTAGCCGGCCGATCTCAGGTTCTGTGAGTGTGGCTCCCTGCACCGCCCAACAGCACGCCTGTCTGCCCAGCCCTGCGCCCTCGGAGGCTGGAGCCCGGGGAAACTCGGCCCGGCCGGCCGGGGTGGGCTGTGGGGAGCTGGGCTGGAGGTTAATGCCCTCGGGAGACCAGCCTGGCCCTCTAGGGAGGGGTTGAGGCGCCACGTTCAGATTCTCCATCAGGGACCGGTCTGCCCGTGACGGGCAGGTGTGTCGGGCACGGAGGCCTCCTGCTGAGGTGGCCGCGGGCTGGGGTTTGGACCCCCCAGGGACGTCCGAGCCTCAAGCAGTGGTTTGCACTCAGAGGACCCTGCCCGTCTGCCGACAGGAGGGGGCCGAGCCGAGCTGCCAGGACACTGTGAGGCGGCAGCTAATTGCCCCCGTTATTATGCCTAACGCGGCCGCCTCTCCTCGGGCAATAAAGGAAGAGGGAGATTGCTCGCCCGCTCCTAAGGCGCATCTTCTGCAGCACAGGGCTCTGTCTGCTCTGGAACGTACCCCCTCCCTTCCCCGCCCATGGGAGGAGCATCAGCATTCGTTTTTCCGGGGAGACAGAAAACTCAGGGGGTGTCTGTGGAGAGCAGGAGGTGCCCAGCCCTCCCTGGCACTGAACTTGATGAAGAAGAGGGGGGCGGGCACTGGAGGAGGCCGCCCTGTTTTGAGCATAGACTCGGGGCTCACTGCTCTCCACGTGTGTGTGTGTGAGAGAGAGAGAGAGAGAGAGAGAGTATTGTGGGCAGGGCTTAGGAGGTCACGGGTCTGCAGGGCCTGAGGCTAACGCCAGGCGTGGAAAACACCCCCCCACCCACACACACACACCCTTGCGCCAAGGAGCCAGGTGCTCTCAGCTGCCCTTGGAGAGTGAGGGCAGTGACATTTTCTCATTCCTCTCCGCCACCTCCCCCAAGTCCTCCAGGCTGGGGTGTGTGTGGGGGAGCGGAGAGGAGGGGTGTGTGATGATGAGTAAGTGTGGTTCCAGCGCCTTCACCCTCCTCCCGCCCCCTTCGGTGGCACAGGGAGGCGCGCCTTCTTCCCTTTGCGCGGCTCCGTGATGGAAGACGGGTCAGTCGCTCTGAACAATAACCCAGGCCCGGTTTTCACACCCTCCGTATTCCCCTTCCCGCCTTCCAGGTACGGAGACATGAGGAGGCAGATCGGCTTCGAGATCAGGGACATGTGGTACAACCTCGGTGAGTGACCGCGGCCTCGGGTCCTCGAAGAGGGGGGCGGGGGGGAGGGGCTGTCTCCCGTCCGCTCTGGCTCCGGCCAGTTTCCCGTGCTCAGGGAGGGGCGGGGGGGGTGTCATCCAGGGTGAGCGAGCGCCCTGCCCTGGCACGGGTGAGGCCACCCCGGCCTCCGCAGCCACCCTCCCCGCCTGCGTCCCTCCAGCCGGGACCGTGAAATCCGCCGTGACCGGCGGAGCGCGCCCTGACACTCGAGCTGCAGTTGATGAACCACTCGCTGTCACTATCCACTATTTTCTGAAACGCCGGCTCTGACAATTTCGGGCAAAACACAAGACAAGTGTCACCGGAGAAGCTGGGGATAATCGCATTTTTGAGAGGACGGTCCGCAGCTGTGACACGCCTCTCAGAGGCACGGAGCGCCGGGGGAGGGAAGAGAATCCCAGGGGTCTGGCCTTCATCACAGTATTAATTATTCAGTCCAAGTTGAACGTCCCATTTCTATTCTATCCGGAGTCCTTACCCGAGGTTATGTCTTTCGAGAGCGTCCGCCCCGCACAAATGTGAGAAAGACATTAAGTCAGACTAACAGGAGGATCGTGCGGCATGATGCTAAAGGATCGTTATTTATAAGAGCCGGGCTTGTTTAATTGGTTCTCTTCCTAGAAATCTGTTTCACACCGCGGAGTGACGAACAAAACTAAATTCTTTCCACTATCGATTCCGTTTTTCGAAGGCGCGAAATTATTATGAAGGTCGATTAACTGGATAAATTGCGGGTGTTAATAACACAAAATGCCAGGAACAGTTCGCCCGAGCATTTAATTCTCGCGCGTCTCTCCCAGCGTAGGTTGGAAATGAAAATAATTCAGGGTTTTTGACACGAAAGATAAGAAGATGGAACTTTTTAAGATACATATTTATTTTACTGGTACCAGAGAGCAGTGGTTCTCAACCTTTCTGATGCTGCAACCCCTTAATGCAGTTTCTCATGTTGTGTGACCCCCCCCCAACCAAAAAATTATTTTCATTGCTACTTCATAACTGTAATTTTGCTACTGTTATGAATCATGATGTAAATATCTGTGTTTTCCGATGGCTTTAGGCGACCCCTGTGTTTTGGTCGTTCGACCCCCACCGGGGTCGCGACCCACAGGTTGAGAACTGCTGCCAGAGAGGAAGGGAAAGAGAGACATAAAGACGTCAATGATGAGAGAAGATTATTGATGAGCTGCCTCCTGCACACCCTCTACTGGGGATTGAGTCCGAAACCCAGACATGTGCCCTGACAGGGAATGGAACCGTGACCTCCTGGTTCCTAGGTTGGTGCTCAGCCACTGAGCCACCCTGATTGGTGGAAGCCTCCTCTTTATGAGACGCCGGAAGTAGAAGGGCCTGAACCATCTGCTCAGATTCCCTCGTCGTCCACACATGGAGATGCGGACACTCTGTCTCCCAGCCCCGCGTCACCCCAGGCTGGGGACTCATGAGCTGCTCACCTGCTTTCACTCCGTGATCACCCGTCTGCTGGTGAAACAGTGTCGTGGCCTCTAACAGAGGTCAGGGCTACCGACGTCCTATCGGCTGTTTCCATGGCTTCATTTACCGCCATCAGGACACGGTCCCCTTCTCCGACGCAAGGCGGGACGCGACCGTGATGCCCCCAGATGAGAGGGATGCCCGTCCGTCCCCACCCCCCTGGCACCCAATTCGCAGGGGCCTGTGTCCTTGTGTTCATGGAGGCCCGTTCCAGAATCCTTTGGTAAAAAAAAAACTGTCTAACTCGGGCACGTGTCTCTTGACCCAAGGTCAGCACAAGATCAAGTTCATCCCGGAAATGGTGGGGCCCATGCTGGAGATGACGCTGATCCCCGAGACGGAGCTGCGCAAGGCCACCATCCCCATCTTCTTCGACATGATGCAGTGTGAGTTCCACTCCACACGCAGCTTCCAGATGGTAAGGGTGTGGCTGTGGCTGTGGGGGT
>PVJN01058885.1:0-12028 GCA_004026805.1 Lasiurus borealis | reverse complement strand
GATGCACACACCTGTTACTAAGGGAATACTTCTCCTTAGCGACATGTCACACAGTCCCCTCCCACCGGTTTTGAAACCTCCTTCAAATGACCCCCGGGTGAGTCAGATAACGGCTCACCTCTGACCCCAGCCATGTTTGCAGGGTTCTATGTCATAATTCGGGGTAAACAGCCCAACGCCTGATGAAAATCAATAGGCGAGTCCTACAAAGTATGACTTGCGTTTACTTTTTAACGGAAAAACAAATGTATTGAGAACAAGTCCCAGGTCTGAAAAAATAATTTTCACACACAGCCAGGGCCGTGCCAGGACACGGGTGGCAGTCCAAGATTCCTACACTGGGTTTCGGGGTCTGGGGAAGCGATAGGAAAGGGGTGTTTGCCGGGCCTGAGTGGCCCAGTGGTTGAGCATCGACCTGTGAACCAGGAAGTCACGGTTCGATTCCCGGTCAGGGCACATGCCCGTGTTGCGGCTCCATCCCCAGTGTGGGGCGTGCAGGAGGCAGCCAATCCATGATTCTCTCTCATCCTCCGTATACAGTGTCCTCTCTGAAATAAAAAAATATATATTTATTTTAAAAAAGAAAAAGAAAAGTGAAGAAGAAGAGGAAGAAGAAGAGAGGAATTTTCAGGCAGTGAGAGGAGGAGGCGCTCTGACGGCATCTAACTCCAGGCAGGGACAGGCAGGGTCGACAAAAGAACCGGCCACATGTCAACAGCACTTCCGGGGCAGCCTCAGCCTGCCAAATGTCACCTCCCTGTCCTCAGCTCTGCTCATGAGGCTAAAGGCTTCCTGCGGGCCTGACACCCATCACCACCTCTCCCGGGCCGTCCATGACCGTCTCAGAGGCGCACAGACCAGCTGCCCGATGCTGTCACCCGGGACTGCACGCACGTGAAGGCGCACTTGACTGACACTCCGGAAGCTGTGGTTTCATATCAAAGGCGATTCCCTACGCTCCCAGGCACGGCGAGCAGTTACAACCCAGGTACCTGATCACAATCCATTTCCTCTCTGTACTGCTCCTTGGAGCTCACAATGAATGAGAAAAAAGAAAGCGTCTGAGTCTTTAAAGAGCCTTTCGACCAAACTGCCAGTGACTGCCGTTCCTCCGAGGACTGACCACAGCCTCATCCCGGGGCCTGCAAAGATGGCGCTGCCATCTGCTCTCCTAGAGAAACCCGTCACTGTGCTTGTCATCCAGCTCCTGGGGCAGCCGACAGAGCCGCTCACTGACCCAGCGACAGCGTCACGGCGCCACTTCCAGAACAGAGATGAGTGTTTACAAAAGAGCCACGTTAACCACCAGGACTCCGGTGACCGGAGCACAGGACCCACTGGGATCAACACTCGAGCGATGCTCCTCCCCACGCCCTCTGAGGGGAACATGTCACGGAGGAGCACAAATGTGTGGGACAGGCCCACTCATGGAGGCAGTGAGAGACAGGCACAGTGCAGGCAGAGGTGCTATCCATCGATTCCCGCTCCCTCTCTCCCAGGATGAAGAAGGGGATGTGGGGAGGGAAGGGGGACTTGGAGCCGGCCTGCTCCGAGTAGTGCTTTCAGCCTTGTCATTTGTCATGCAAGCCAGAGTGCCAACATTCCTAGTTTTTGCACGTTTCCCTTGAAATTGTGTTTCCCAGAGGACAGTATGATGAACAGCAAGAAAAGGTGTTCACGCCGAAACTGGTTTGGCTCAGTGGATAGAGCGTTGGTCTGCAGACTGAAAGGTCCCAGGTTCGATTCCGGTCAAGGGCATGGACCTGGGTGGTGGGCACATCCCTAGTGGGGGGCATGCAGGAGGCAGCTGATCGATGTCTCTCATCGATGTTTCTAACTCTCTATCCCTTTCCCTTCCTCTCTGTAACAAATCAATAAAATATATTTAAAAAGAAACAGGGGCCACCACCTCCTAGCCTGGCCCTGGGGTTCTCTCTGAGAAAGGGGCGGCGAGGGGCCATGTGCGTAAGGGACTGACCGGATCTGGAAGTACACGGGCAGGTTCCACTTGCTGCTGAAGCTGTGGTAGGCGGGGTGCGCGCGCAGTCTCCGCACGCTGGCCTGCGACCCACACTGCCGCTCGAACGCGCTCACGAACGCCATGCTCACGGTGTACTTCTGCAACCAGAACAAGGGGGGCATTTCACCGCAGGCAAGCGCCCGGAATCGGGAGCAGCCGCCGAAACCGGTGGCCGAGGTGAAGGAGGGCAGCTCAGGACGAAGCTTCTAGAGGGACCGGCCTCCCAGTCCCCACGGAAAGACTGGGCACGGCCACATGGTCCCGGGCATGCTCAAGTGGCCATCGGCAGAGCCAGCTCCTGAGTGACAGCTCTCAGACTATAGGGTACCCCCCCGACTCCCCGCCATCCATTGGAGCTGGATGAGACGGTAGATGAAGCAATAACAGCTTTCCTCGTCTCTCCAGAGGAAGTGCCTTAAAACACGATACAACAAAAAATAAACATGCTTTTTTTTAGATTTCAAAGGTAAAACACATTTACTTTTGATATATAAACCATGAACTATTTTAAATGGTAACATGATTGTTAAGAAAATAGTACGCTTTAGAGCCTCCTAATCTTTTAAACTCTATAGGACAATTATATACATTTTAAAATCTAATCAATAGTAGTTTTTGTTTTTCTTCAGAATTATACAGTAGAAGCATAAAAACTGATTTTTTTCATGGACAACTGCAAAGAAAAGGGTAGTAGGATCTCTTGTTTTATTTTATTTAGAAAATAATGTACATATCTAGTCACAATCGCGTCTAGACTGAATTTTATGTTCTAAGATTAAAAAATTCTCACTCCCAAAGGTACCGGGACTATTACACGAATAAGCCATGTGTATGCTCTATAGTAAGTGCTCACGTACCATCTCACATTGTGGTTCTCACCCAAACACAGAGCCACCCTGTGCAGCAGACAACGTGATTGTTCTAGAACCCCAGCTTAACGTCTTCGAGCGTCAAAACGAAGGAGGGCGAGGTACCTCGTGAAATGCATCGGGGTCCCCAGGGTTGAAGAGGGAGGGCAGGTTCTCCTCCAGTCCTCGGACTATTTCCGGCCAGACCGAATTCACCAGGAAGTCATATCCGGGAACTGTGCTGCCTTTCTCGCTGCGAGGCAAGAGCAAAACTGCAGTCAAATCCACCATCACCTTCTACTTACAACGAGCCAAATTGCATTGTGATGCTTTTATGAAAAGTTCTCAGCCTACAATTTATTGCAACTCTTTTTTAAAAACTGTCCATTCGTTTGGTTCTCCACCACGTTTCTATTTCACGCCTTCAACTCGGACTCACCTTGAACCTGACGCCTTGTAGATGGTGTCAGGGTAAGACAAAGCTACCACATGAAGCTGGCTGGGCACAATTTCCTCCTTTAAAGTAGGATGCCACATCTACTCTGCATATTAGAAAGTCTATCACCACAAAAAAGCCATCTCTGCACTCAACCTGAGCACCAATTATGCTAATTTCCCAGTCACTAACAGCGTCGTGATTTCCGAACCGTCTCTGAGATTGCCCAGTTCTGAAATTCTCTGGAAGCAACGAGATGCCCCTAACGACATGCAGAAGGCGAGCATCTGAAGCTGAGAATTCTGGGTGAAGGAGAAAGACGAGGGTGGACCAGTGGACGAGGGTGGAGGCCAAGTGGGGAGAGCCTGTCACCCCGGGGACCAGAGGACAGAGGCGGGGACGGGGCCAGCGGCAGTGGGGACAGGTGATGGGATGCTCATGCAGCGGGACTGGAAAGTCATGGGAATTCAAGGAGGAAAACGGAAAACGACTTCACAATCAGTACAAAACCTGTTGAGGTTAATGGACTGGAAGTTCTAGGTAGATTATGACATTAGAGTAACAGAAGCAACCGATACTGGTGTCACCCTAAGTTCAGAAAAAGCCCGGGGGAGACGGAAAGGCCTTGGGCTTTGGATGCCAACCCTCCTCTTTCGCTCCATCCACCAGGCTCTTCTCTGGAGACGAGGCTACAACCCCCGCCTGGCAGCACAGGGTGGGGGGCAGGGGGAGGAACAGTTAAGTGGGGACGAGGTAAGCCTCCTTTCATGGCACTTCACTCTACTGCGCTGCGTGTTCTTTACAAATGAAGGCAGGACCCTCCACCAGCAAAAAGATGGAGTCGCTGAAGGCTCAGATGGTGGCTAGCCTTGTTTAGCAGTAAGTACCGTATTTTCCGGAGTATAAGACTACTGGGTGTATAAGACGACCCCCAACTTTTCCAGTTAAAACAGAGAGTTTGGGATATACTCGCCCTATAAGATGACACCCCGACTTTTGAGATTTTTCCAGGGTTAAAAAGTCGTCTTATATGCCGGAAAATACGGCATTTACAGTTAAGGCAGGCACACTTATTTAGAAACAGGCTGTTGCACACTTAAACTACAGCATGGCGTATCATAACTTCTAGATGCACCAGCAAACCAATAGTGCGCCTTATTGCACTATTCGCTTCCCTGCTGCGCTCTAGGACAGAACCACCAGCAGCTCCGAGGTGTCCTGGGCCCAGATACGCAAGCCAGCCCCCCTCAGCGTGCCCGGCGGCCGGGGCAGCGTTACCCCGGTGCGCTCTGGCACGGAGACCAGTACCTGGTGATGGCTCCGCCCGTGACTTCCCGGAGGAGGCGGCAGTGGTGAGGGACGAAGTCCAGCAGCTTATTGTACATGAGCTGGAGGCCGTTTGGGTGGGACCCCACCGCCTGCTCTGTGATCACCTGTGACCAGAAAGAGCGCTTTTTAAAGAGCAACGAAGAGGCGTCTGATCTATACATACAAAGAGAAGAATCGAGAAAATCCACCCTCCTCCCCAACGGGCTTGTTTTCTAAATGGTCAGTAAATAGTTGCACTCAAAACTGGTTGCTGGGATGAGCGTGCGCAGTTGCCATGGCAACTGGCCTCTAAAAGTCGTCCATCTTTGAATGCTCCCTCCCTCACATCTCTCTGTCCTGGCCAACCCTCCGTATCTTTGAAGACTTTGGGCCAAATCTCACTTCCACGCTCAGAATTCCCTACACGCTCCTCCAGACACATGCCCGGCTCTATTCAACCCGAGACCAGTTCAAAACTGCTGTCTAGCCAAAACCGTTGTGGCTCAGTGGATAGAGATTGGCCTGTGGCCTGAAGGGTCCCAGGTTCGATTCCGGTCAAGGACCTTGATTGCAGGCACATCCCCAATGGGGGCTGTACAGGAGGCGGCTGATTGATGTCTCTCTCATCGATGTTTCTAACTCTCTATCCTTCTCCCTTCCTCTCTGTAAAAAATCAATAAAGCCGAGACCAGTTTGGCTCAGTGGATAGAGCGTTGGCCTGCGGACTGAAGGGTCCCGGGTTCGACTCCGGTCAAGGGCATGTACCTTGGTTACGGGCACATCTCCACTGTGGGCGTGCAGGAGGCGGCTGATCGATGTCTCTCTCTCATCGATGTTTCTGACTTTCTATCTCTCTCCCTTCCTCTCTATAAAAAAATCAATAAAATATATTTTTTAAAAAATCAATAAAATATATTATAAAACAAAAACAAACTGCCGTCTAGTAACTTTATTGACATGTAATTTACACACCACAGAACTGACCTAAAAATGCTGTGCTTTCTTCCTAGGCCAGCCCCTCCCCACTCTAAATTAAGAAGACCCCTGGACTGAGGCATCACTAGAAAATACAAGAGAGCAAGCCGATTTCCCCCACTGATCGGCTCCAGTTACCGCAGCCGACACGCGTCTCTACAGAGAGCTCTCTGCCCCAGCCTCGCGCCCATGAGGTCCTGAAGACGCAGTGAACACCCTGCGAGTGGCGGTGGAACCAAGACCAGGGGATGCAGACCTGGTCCATGTACGGCTTCACCAGGACCTGCCCGACCAGCGCCTCGGCGTCGCGGGTCTTGTCGATGGTGGCGTACGTGCGCAGGCAGTGGCGGACGATGTCCACGTCCGCCGTCCGCAGCCCCTCCAGCAGCAGCCCCTCCAGCGACTGCTGCAGCATGGCCGTGATGCCCGCGATCCGCTGCGGGGAGACCGGTGAGTGAGCCAAGCCCCGGCGGCCCCCATCCCGGGAGTCAAACACACACGTGGCCTCTTTGCTACATCATGTATGTGAGACAAACACGTTCACCTGTCCTGGGGATGAACAGCGACTCTCTCCCCCTTCCCGTGATCCCTTTAGCAATAGACCTTCGCATTGTCAGAGGCGAGGTTAGAGAAAATCACAGAGCGAGAAAGAAAGTTCTTTTCCCCTTACGCTCCAGAATAAATCTGGCAAACAAATGAATTTAATTCTAGTCAAGGGCTCTGGATACATGAACCCTGTCAAATTACAGTGGTACCTTGAGATACGAGTGCCCTAACACACGAGATTTTGAGATACGAGCCATCGAGCGAGCTATTTTTGCTTTGAAAGACGAGCAACATTTGAGATAGGAGTCATCACGCGGATCGGCTGGCTGCACACGACCCACCCGTTTACCGAGACTCGAGTGTCTCATAGTTTCCCACGCCTCGAGGTTACGGAACGAATTAAACTCGTATCTCGAGGTACCGCTGTACTGAATCAGATGAAATGTCAAGTTACATGAAATCCACAATTCACTTCGCTCTTGCCATAGAGAACATGCCTGTGTCTTTACACAAAATCTATGATGCATGACATGTAGGAAGCAGGTGTCTAAAAAAAAACACAGAATGACAGAAAAAATGCACAGCTGGCTGCACATGCTGTGGATCCACAACTACCGAGGGCACTGCTGGGTTAAACCCAGATTCTCTGGCCAAGCCCTAGATGCCATCTGTGAGAAGCGAAACCCACACTTACGGGTCTGACTTTGTCCAGCAGAGGCATGCCTTTGCTCTGAACGGCGTGGAACTGTAACTGGTTAAATTCTGTAGCGATTCTCTCCAAAATCTGTCCCGTCAGGAGTGGGCTGGCAGAGATAAGGACAGAAACGTGATTCCCAGAGTTTGCTCATTTCCGAGAACACATGCTCCGCTGTGCTAGAACTTTCCCCCGCGTGTTCCACACCCTCTTGGTCCGGGGTGGGAGCTAACGCATCCTCTACGCCATCATTTCCACCGCCAGCCACAGGTGCAGCACGTAGTAGGTGCAGCACGTAGTAGGTGCAGTGGGGAAGCTACATGAGCCGGAACTATCTGGCCACGGCCTCAGGGCCAGACAGGAGCCGGAGCTGGAGCAGATCAGTGGGGGTGCAATCCTGTCTGTCCCCACCACCTTCCCAAGACTCTCCCATTCACCTTTAACCTCCTTCTCCCCTCTGGCCCTTTCCTGTCATTCGCACCTTTTCTAAAGAAAGCACCTCCGATACCTCTCAAACACCAAATACTGTTGTCTGCTTCAGCAAATCAAACTGACCTTCTAGGAGCAACAAATAAAATACTTTACGTTTCCATTCACCGACTGGCTGAGAGAGCAAGGGTTTAGATGAGCTGGTCCTAGCGAGAGGACATTCATTATGCATCTTCCCCGGAGTCTAATAAGTCCCTTTCTTTCTTTCTTTCTTTCTTTCTTTCTTTCTTTTTTAATATATTTTATCAATTTTTTACAGAGAGAAAGGGAGATGGATAGAGAGATAGAAACATCGATGAGAGAGACATCAATCAGCCGCCTCCTGCACGGCCCCTACTGGGGATGTGCCTGCAATCAAGGTACATGCCCTTGACCAGAATCGAACCTGAGACATTTCAGACTGCAGGCCGACACTCTATCCACTGAGCCAAATCAGTTTCGGCCCCTTTCTTTTTCTAACACACATTATAGAGCTTCCTCAAAAGGAAGCTAATAGCAAGAGGAGAAACGCGAACGGCAGGGAAGCACCTGGTATGATGGGGAAACATGCAGGAGAGCAGCAGACCCGGGCCTGAGTCTGTAGCATCCAAACTCGGCCAGCCCAGGTGTGTAGCATGTACGTATGTGCGCGTTAGTAAGAAACAGTTAGTTACCTGTGTCCTTCCAGGCCGGAGGTTTCTTTAGAACCAGAAGAATTTAAGATCTTTTCAATTTTCTCAACCGATCGAATCACTTGGATAAGCCTCAACACACACATCTATTAAAATGAAGCAGAAACACGTTATGATGTTTCATCTTCATATCTTACTTCCTCATGCTAAATGCAGGAAGTTACAAAGCCAACAGTCAACTTAAGACTCTGGGGAACACCTAAGCAGCCCACATTTTGAATGTCTGTACAGCACTGAACTTGCAAGAATGCGAATCTTAATTCCGGCTTGCTTTCTACAAGCATATTTCTACATTCTACTGCAAAGGTTATTGTCAGAAAGAAACTGGACTTCTTTGCTTTCTCATGCTCTGTATTCTTATTCCTTCTTTCTTTTTCCATCTTAAATGAACCTCTATTGGTACTACATGTATTTTCTGATAACCCTTTTGTTCAATGTTTTAATGGGTCAATTCATTAAATTCATTACACAACAAATATTGTCAAAGAGCTTGAGGAACATTATAAAAACTCTCATCCTTAAAAGAATAGAAAGATACAAGGTCATTCATTCAACAGAGAGTTACTGGCCAGCTATTATGAGCCACACATTCTTCTAGAAGGTGGGGACCTGAGTGAATAAACCAGAAAAATTCCATGCTCTCATGAAGCTTATAACCTTTTCTAGAAATGCACTGCAGTCTGGAAATCTGTAGGCAAAAGTTCAGAGGACATCTAAAGAATTAAACAGAAGGTCTCAAAATAGGCTCTTGACATTTTAAAAAATATGTTAATAGCCACCGGGATGGCTCGGTTCATTCCTGGTCAGGGCACATGCCCGGATTGCGGGCTCCATCCTCAGTTGGGGGCATGTAGGAGGCGGTCAATCCATGATTCTCCCATCACTGATGTCTTTCTCTCTCTCCCTCTCTCTGAAATCTAATGCTAATAAATACATTTAGAAAATACAGGAGCACCAGGCTAGAGTCAGAAGCCTTGAATCCTAATTCCAACTCTGCCACTATATCATCATCATGATTACAAGCGAATCAGAAAATAAAATTAAAACCTAGGTCCAGTTTAAAGGGGGACAGAGAAACAGAAGTGATAAAAGTAGCAGAGTAAGAGCACAACGCACCACTTTTTCTAGAACAATCAGCCGCCAGTCCAATCCTGAAACATGCTCCCTCATCTCTAAAACAGCGGTGCCTTCTGTGTGGGAGTGCTTATTGAACTGTACATGCCTCGCTGATGTCAGCTCTGAGTGTTTCTCCTTCTGGACCAAATTGTAATTTCATCTCCAATTGGGTACCTCTCAAATTCTGTCATGTTTCAAATACATACCATGACATTATACTGCACGTATGTACATATGTGAAAATTTGGCAGAGAAAAGCGATTTCCTCGTAATGAACATGAGGAGAGAGGATGAGAGGGCTTTTGGCTGGCATGCAGCCCACAAAGTCTAGTTTTCTTTAAACATGTTAACGCAGCCACAACCAAGTTCAAGCATAAGAAGACCGCAGATTTTCTGTCTTTTAAACATTTCAGGACTTTACCGAACCCCTTTTCAATCCGACCAGGAGGGAGGAGACAGGGCCCCGGTTCTGGCTCCGGCCCTCACTAGCCCAGCTCAGCTACTAGATCCTAAAGAGACTGGCATGTTCCCCGCAAAGGTGCCCCGAGGGGTACACCAGCCACCCGCGTGACAGTGCTTCCCTCAAGGTGCTGTCCGTCCGAAGGGCAGGCTGCGACGTGTTGTGTGACACTTTACTGTACCTTTTTCTCTCTGATGTCCTCTTGTTTAGACATCCGCTCATCCACGGCCCGGATGCCTTCGCTGACAGATGACCGGAGGCTCTTTAAAACAAAACGGTAACGTGCTTTCTGTTGAAATGGTTTCATCACTTTACTTTTACACATTTAATTCCATTCCACAGAACTGAACTAACTTTACAGCATTAATTCAATGCCGGTATCTGCAGGCCCGTTTTAGACAGATATTGACAACATACAAAGTTTCAGACACAACTGCTATTGATTTGGGGGCAGAATGATATATAAAGCTAGCGTCACACAGGATTAACGGCCAAAAGAATCATCTACAATGACTGTCACAGGGGGTCAGGGCAGAGAAAGGATCATCTGAATCCGAGTACAGGGGAGTTTAGGGGTGGGGGTGGGGGGTTGGGACTTGAGTTCCACCCCTGGGCAGGCTGACCTGCGTGGAGGGGAGATTAGAAGAAAGAAGGTAGAAAGATACAACCAAGGACCACATACAGCTGACGCTGCAGGCTTCGTTGGAAAGAGAAGTAGTAATAAAAAGGAAGGGGCTGACTAAGAAGAAATTCGTTCAGATAAGGTCTAAGCAGACTAGATTCTACACATCTTGGAGAACTAAAGAATGTTCCAGTGCTCCTATACCACGATGTAAAGCTGTTTTGGGAATACGAGGAAGCACAAGGAACAGAAGGGCCGAGAAAAGGGAGAGGTCATAGGATCAAGCAACATATGCAATCATTAGAAATTAGGTCGCGCCCTGACCGGTTTGGTTTAGTGGATAGAGCGTCGGCCTGCAGATTGAAAGGTCCCAGGTTCAATTCTGGTCAAGGGCATGTACCTTGGTTGCGGGCACATCCCCAGTAGGTGTGCAGGAGGCAGCTGATCGATGTTTCTCTCTCATCCTCTCTGTAAAAAAATCAATAAAATATATATTTTTTAAAAAAGAAAATAAATTAGGTCCAACACGAAGGTAAGGCAAACAATGAGAATAAACAGGACAGCCTGGCCAGTGTGGCCCAGTGATTGCTAGTCCTGGACCCACGACAACCAGTTCTGCAGGAGGACCAAGCCTCGCAGACCTGACGGTGGACTATGCAAGAGGATCTGGGGACTTACCAGAACTTCTTCTCGTAACTGTCCCAAAGGCACCGAAAGCTGGTTGAGGACTTTGTCCATGCCAACCTGAAAGCAAAATCAGGTTGGCACACACACATCAGAGGCAGGAGTGAGAGTGAAGTAGCTGTTTCAAAAGCAAAGCAGTACTAGACGGAGTGACTCTCTCCGCATAACCATATACCGCTAAGCAACCAACTAAATAACCAATGTTATTTGGCCATAAATATTGCTTGTAGATTTAAAAAAACAATCTGTTTATATATGTGAGCCAATAAGTAAGGGAAGTCACAATAAATGAACGCTTCTTTAGGCATAATTTGCCTTTGGATGACATTTTAGATGAATCTGAAAAACATTTTCATGGGAGGTGATTATAATTGGTGTAAAAGTCTGATGGATGAGTCTAACTCTTCTAAACGTGATTGTCACCTTTGAGAAGGAGATAGAATTTGCTGGATTCCTAATCCTACGGAAACATTTATCTTAGTATTTCCCACAGGCAAATACGGCTCATTAACCTTAATGCTTCTTGAAACCCCCATGGAGAGAACTACTTTCTGTACCTCTTTAAACAAATAGATTGAAAAACAAAATAAATAAGACAACGTTTTTGCAAGTACTCAAACCCAAGCGATTATTTCTCAATGGCATTTACAAACCACTCGCACATTTTTATGAAGCAAGAGCTGATATTCACGCTTGCAAATTAGTCTCAACCAGTGAGATTTCATGTAACCACTTGGAAACAAAAGCAACGACTTTGTTATTATTATCCTTTATCTTTTGCTATATATGTGTGTGTTAGGTATACATATAACTTAAGAATATAACTATATACATATATAGTTATCCTTAATAACAAATTCAAAAATAATCCAACTCAAACAGTCTCAAATGAGAAAGAATGAAAACAAAAACTATGTTATTCATTAATCTCTTTCAGTTTCTCAGGAGGAAAAAGAAACTCAAAGATTTCTCAAATACTCGGCACTTTTAAGAAGAACCCTGAGCTGACAGTGTGGGTGTAAGTTCACCGGCTGGGAGGGAAGAGGTGCGGGTGTAGGTTACCGGGTTTGTGGAGAGGTTGACGGTGTGGGTGTGGGTGTTTGTACACCGGCTGGGAGAGAGGATGGGGTGTAGGTTACCAGGTTGGTGGAGAGGTTGA
>PVJN01058884.1:0-12032 GCA_004026805.1 Lasiurus borealis | reverse complement strand
GTAAAGGAAACTATAGTTTTAGTAAAATTATTTTTATTATTACAGAATATTCTACTCTTACTTCCTAAGTGTTTCTCATCTGTCATATGAAAGTTAGCCTATTTTAAAGTGTTTAATATATTTCCATGAATGATTTAACTTTGCAAATAGCTTTGGTAAATATTTGATATGCTGTTATTAAATTTTCTTTTGCTGACCTAACCTTTTGACAGTTATTTTACTTTGGCCTGATCTTGTTGGATTTAACTCATTTCCACATTTGGATAGTCATTCCAAAAAAAGATTTGATGGAAAATGTGTGTTTATACCTTCTTATTAAAGGTTATCTATCCCAGAAACTTACATTTTTCTAGATAAAGTAAGTCCAAGTGGCAGGCTACAATTCTTCCCCTATTCTGCTGCAATAATAGGATCAACTTAAACAGATCAAAGGAAAAAGAGTGTCAGAAACACAAAGAGATATTTTGTACAATATACTTTAACCTTGCCAGAGAGATGTGATTTTTTTTTCCTCTTAGAGCCAAGTAACATAAGGCAAAGTTTTGGTTGATTATGTGAAACAGAAAGTTGTTGAAGTTCACAAGGCTTCATTTTAAAGTATGTTCAAAAACAAAATTAATAGATTTAATCTTATTTATTTCAGTATAAAATAAAAGACTTGAAACATACACCTACCTCCCTTATCTTCCAAATTTCCAGTGAAATTACAAAAAAGTGTGTGTGATGTGTGTGTGTGTGTGTGTGTAAGTTTCTGAGATAGATAACCTTTAATAAAAAGGTATAAACACACATTTGTGGGTGTAAGCAGAACTAGAAAATCACAAATGAAATTTTGAGGAAATCTTAGAAAATAAAATACTAAATAGAATGGGATTGAAGTTGAAAATAATGAAATAGCAAATACAAAGATTAAGAGCCATCTTTCCCAACTTCAGAAGCATCATGTGCCAATTTCAGAAGTGAAACTGAAATTATCACAGATCTCTGGCAATCATCAAGGTAATTAATGAGAGATCTGCTTGTACAATAGTAGAATTCTATTCTTCCATCCCACTGGCTTCCACTGGGCATATAAATAAATAAAACCCAAGAATTGCATTCTAAGAAAAGAATTTTCTACATATTATGAACTTACTAGAGGCCTGATGCATAAAGATTTGTGCAAAAATTGGCCTTCCTTCCCTTGACTGCTGCCACTGACTTTGCTCTGGCCAGAGATGTCTTTCCACCTTCCCACGCTGCCCAGAGGCCCAGAGTGGCTGGGGTGGTGTGAAATGCCTGCATTGTAGCCATGGTGATGACACAAGAATCCTGCCCCTGGCCCTATCCTCTCTGCACCTACATATGCAAATAAACCTGCTGTCTTTGTTGGGTTAATTTGCATACTCACTCCTGATTTGCTGGTGGGTGTCACAAAGGTACGGTCAATTTGCATCTTACTCTTTTATTAGTGTAGATGATGTGGATGTGAGAATCTAAGGAAGACAGAAATGGTTTTTGAAAATGCTAGATATTAACAAAGGTATGAAGAGCACAGGTTAAAAAAACAAACAAAGAGGTCAATTGCACTTTAGTGAGAAATGCACTGGAGTTCTTTATCATTATTGAACTACAATGGTCTCTTATTTTAACAAATAAAGAACTCAGCATGTATGACAGCTTCACCCTCACACATCCTAAATTGAAGTGGCCAATGAGTTTACAGTCAGTATGCCCACTTTATAGACACCATAATTATCTCTCAAGAGAGTTAGTTACCTTTTACACAAAAGTCATTCAGGGAGACAAATGACTTATCTTTAGAGAAAACCCAGGTAATTAAACCTATTACTTTAATAATATGCACATACAACTAAAACCAATACTTGGGACTTGGTAGAATTCCATACAAGCCAAACAAACAAAACAAAATAAAGACATTTCAAATAGGCATTAGATCAATTTCTCAATGATGTACTCCAGTAAAAAATAAAAAATAAAAAAATAAAAGGCTATAAGAAATAAAATGTCAGGAGACAAATTCAAAAGTGACAGCTGATTGAACTGGCAGAATCAAAGAAAATGCAAAAGTAATTAAATAAGATTCCAGTAGACCTTGGCATTTTGGAACTTCTTAGGAGTAAGAATTTAATGACATAGCAAAACACAATTACCATTTGTAATTAAGAATATTTATTCATAAGTTTCAAAGATGGATTTGTTGAGTTTAAATTATTGATTTCAAGATATAGCCAAAGTGCTGAAACTGGTTTGGCTCATTGGATAGAGCGTTGGCCTGGGGACTGAAAGGTCCAGGTTCGATTCCCGTGAAAGGCATGTACATTGGTTGCGGGCACATCCCCAGTAGGGGGCATGCAGGAGGCAGCTGATAGAGTCTCTCTCTCATCGATGTTTCTGGTTTTCTATCCCCTTTACCTTCCTCTCTGTGAAAAATCAATAAAATATATTTAAAACCAG
The DNA here is from genome assembly GCA_004026805.1 of Lasiurus borealis. Lineage (NCBI taxonomy): Eukaryota > Metazoa > Chordata > Mammalia > Chiroptera > Vespertilionidae > Lasiurus > Lasiurus borealis. The sequence continues at coordinate 9,575 of PVJN01058884.1, read as the reverse complement.
AAAAAAAAGATATAGCCAAAGAATACTTAATTATAGGTAATAAAAGATAAGTATATTGCAAGCATTGATGCTATAAAATAACATGACAAGAATTAAGACAGAAGAGTGAGAAGAAAGAAGGATTAATTTTTAATCTATTCATCTTTCATCCCCAGGAGTGAATATATACAATTTAAATATACTAGTAATCAGTGGAAATAATATACTATTTTAAGTAATATAAGAAACCAGAATAAATACTGAAAATTCGAAGTGCAAAAAGTAATTAATTCCAGAAAGTAAATAGATAGTAAGACTGATTATATAGGTGTTTCTATATAAATCAATTTTTTTCAGGTGTAGATATTCTTTTAATAAAACTGAACTACTTCTAATCCTATCTTAAATTAGTCTAAAAATACTGAGGAATTTCAGATGAGTGTACTTTTCACAGAAATGATTTTGATGTATATTTTCATTGTCACTTTACAATAGTTACATATTCTAAAGTCCCATCTTTTTAGGTCATAAAGATGATCACATTTTACATTGCAAATTATTGATCTCCATAGTAATTGTGCAATATATCCACTATTTAAAACTCTAATTTTTCAGTTGAAAAAAATTTAAATATTTTTTCAGTGACCAATATAAGCAAGATTAAATATACAAGCCTAGGTAGGGCATGGTAATACACGAATATGTCTCAATAGATGCTGCTTTGCAAAATAGGTGGGGGAGCTATCTATATCAATAGCTGCTTTTCAATTCCATGCTCCACACATAATCCTTTAGCTACCATCCAATTTCAGTGAGAATAGCAAAAACATCTAAGTTTTTATCTACAGATTAGAATGATGCTGACACTTTGTTAATTATATTATATTATTTAATTCTTTCCCAGTCACATAGATAAGTACTTGCAATTAACTATTCTTTTACTAATAAAGGAAACTAAGGCTGAGAGTAGTTAAATAACTTATTCAGGGCTTTGTACCAATAGTAGAACTGAGATTTAAATTACAAATCCTTTAAGAATCCAATCTGCTTACTTAAGCATCAGACTATGCTACTCCCTATTAGAAAAGATTAGTGATTATATATTATATGCAAGCATGGTGCTAACAACTCTGAATATATTTTTTCATTTAATCTTTACAACTCTAAGAAATACTATCATTATCACTGTTCTACAAAGAACTCATTTTCCCAATTTTAGTGACAGGACTGGAGTTTAAACCCATATCTTTAGTTCCTGAGCCTAAAATTGTAACCTCCATGCTACATTTCTTCGGAACCTTTAGCCTGAAGCCAGGAAACTAATAAAACACAGAATGAAGAGAGAAATATTTTCAACTCTGCTAATACGTATAGGCAATATTGCAGGGTGTAGGAAAGAGGACATAGGACTGAATAGTAGGTAGATTTGTATTTGAATTCTCATTTTTTTCACTAATTAGGTATCTGACTTTGAATATTTACGTCTTTCCTTTGAGTTCAGATCTCTTCAGAAGTGAGAATAATAGTTATATGTTTGTACTAGCCTTAGAATTTTCATCATTTATATTAAATGATAAAAATTTAAGCATAATTCATTGTTCCATAGATTGGCAATCCACTCCTATAATATGCTTGATAAAAGACCACTTCCAAAATAAATGTGTTTAAAATTAATAATCCTATATAATAAAGAGGTGATATACAAATTGACCCTTAAACCCTCACATCACAAGATGGCCACTCCCACATTGTCACAAGAAGGCCGACAGGGGAGGGTGGTTGGGGGCAACCAGGCCTGCAGGGGAGGGCAGATGAGAATGATTGGGCAAGCAGGGGAGCAATTAGGTGTCAATCAGGCCAGCATGGGAGTGGTTAGGGGGTTATTAGGCTGGTAGGCAGAAGCAGTTAAGGTCAATCAGGCAGGCAGGCAGGTAAGTGGTTAGAAGCCAACAGTCTCAGATTGTGAGAGGGATGTCTGACTGCCAGGATCAGGCCTAAATGGGCAGTCAGACATCCTTCAAAGGGTCCCAAATTGAAGAGGGTGCAGGGTAGACTGAGGGACACCTCCACACACACACCATGCATGAATTTCATGCACTGGGCCTGTAGTGTTTTCTATATGTGTAGAATATATAGATACTGCTTCTGGTTTGTTTTTTCACAACCAGGATCACAGGAGCTTATAGGACAACCATGAGTGAACTTGGGCAGATGCAGCCTTCTCTGGGCAGATGCAGCCCTGAGGGTATAAGCTTAGGTAGGCAGAAATAACTGCAAAGGAGAATACTCTCCCACCTCCTGATTCTTGGAGTTGGAGCCCAACTCCAAGACTCACAATTTGGTTGTTGAAGAACAGACTGGATTTTAAGCCAACTTGTTCTCCTATATAGATGCCTTCAAACTACCAACTGTTTCTGGTTTCCCCACTCAAATAACTGAGGATTAGGAATCTTTTTGGCTGTTTATAAAAATTGAATTCAGAGAAGCATTTAAATAAGATCAAATGACTAGCAAGTTTCAAAAATTGACTGTCAGCAAAATCCCTCCAACTCCAAGTCCAGTGTTCTTTCCATGAAGTCACCACCTTCACTTCATCAGATTGGGTCCAATTTGTTACAGAAAGTTGAATATTTCTTAGCCTGCACAATTGTGATACAAAAATAATCATCTAACCCTTTAAATCTCTCCTTATTCAGACTTTACACTTTGGTTTTGTTGAAGAATTATTTTGAGTAATAATTTTGTGCCCTATTATAATATGTTCATGTGAATTGTCAAGTATAAAACTTACTGAAGTAGAATATATCCAGAAAGCTATATTTCTCTGAAGCTTTTAGCCTTCCAAAGTTATTTTAAAGTAGATAAAATGTATATTTCTGTAGAAACCCTGGTTAATTTTATTGTACTCCTGTCTGTTTATTATTATTTTATTATGTAGGCCAGATGTCATCAGAAAATGTTTTGTCAAGAAGAAAAAGAGATTACATGCAAGACACAGAAGTGCAGTAGCCACCATTTGCCATAATAAACAATTCTGCAGCTCTTTAACACATGGCCCATATTAAGTGATTTAGAAGTTTGGCACATTTACAAGGCATTTGGCACAGGTTTTAAAAATACAGGTTTCTGAATCCTTGGTGCAGAAAAAAAAGTAGTTTATTCTTGCCCATATAAAATTGTAATTATTGTCAAATTACTCAATCATAAAGCATGTGGGCAACAAAAATAAGTTCATTTAATTAAAGATTTAATTATATATTCATTTATCCCTAAAAAGAGTATATACAAAACTAATTTTAATATGGCAATCCCTATCCATCAAATACTGTTCTAACTTTTGTGGATCTAATGATAAATGAACAATTCCTGCACCTAAGAAGCTCACTCTCCAAAATAAAACATGTGGGCATATACATATGATATAATGGGTGCATTGACCAATTACTTATGCTTTAGATGGGCTATGCAGGGATCATTGAGGGAAGTGACATTTGAAATATAACTGAAAAGATTAGTCATTTAATAGAAAAAAAAAGATTGTGTAGTCAATGGGATTTTGGATAAGTCACTAAACCTATGTGGGTTAGTTACTATACAAGAATAAAAAAGTTTGTTTCTCAGCCATGCTGTTGTAGTTATTAATTTTATCCTAAATATAACTATAGATTTTGAAAACATTTCTTTTCTCTATTATGAAGGCACTTGTAAAGCATCCCCAATAGTTGTCTGTAACAAACTTCCTCCTTATTATCTATTAACAAAGGAGGGGAGCCCCCAGGGACAATCAAGCTATCAAAACTGGCATATGTAAAGTTCATGCAGGCTCCCAGCCTGCTCTCTTTAAGCTCGTTTTCTCAGTTTTGGGCATCTGCTCCCTTCTCCTGCCAGACCTTAATATTGCCTTTCTTTTTTATCCTTGACATTATTAAAATACTCTTTCTAGAAAGATCTAGTTTCTAAATTAATTTCTTCATGTTGGACATTTAGGAAGACACTGAATTTTTCTTTCTAAATACATTAACAAAATTTTGGGGCATCTTTTATGATTTGTGATTTGGTTTTATAGTAATATAAAGCAACAAATAAATCAGTGTACAGATAATGTTTACTAGTAAGATGTTTAGAGCCAAAACGAGTATTTAATTCACCAAGAACAGATGTTTGGCAGAGAATTCTATTTTATTCTTGATTTCAGGCCTTTCCCAACACTTATTATAGTTTTCGTAAAGGTCGAGATAGAATCTCTTTGAACCATTGTTAGAGCCCATTCCCAGAGATGGTTCCTGCGAAGAAACATGAGGTTTTGTTTGCCTTCTAAAGAATTCACTAGTTCTTTATACTATTGTGCTTCACTGTCTGAGTGTAAAGCTATTTCAAGACATTCTTTGTGGACTGCTGTTTCAGATCTCCTTATCAAACCACAGTGGCCCCGGGGGGTTTCTTGCTCAATACTGTTGCATCTTTCTATGTTCCATGTGACAATGCCTAGTTATTATTTTTGAAGTGAACAGTATTATTAGATGTCTACATTGCAATATTATGGCCTTGGAGCCAATTTGGGGACACCAACTTCATGTGTTAATAAATGTACTAGAGACACATTACAACTATTTGGAAAATCCAGGTCAACACTTTTTCTAAAAACTTACCAGATATATCTAGTTAATCGAAACTCAGAGGTGATATTTAAATTAATAAAGATAAATCACCAAATTCTCTTCTTCGTGAAGAGAGTTTCCCTTATGTCAGGGCTGTAGAATCTAATTAACAAAATTTATCATAATTTCAATGATAGAAAAAGCTTAAGAGATATCTAGTCCTATCTCTCATTTTATAGATAAACAAAGCCTTAAAGATGTTAAGAAATTCTCTCCTGTGGCAGAAGGGGTAGAAAGGCCAGCAGAATTGATTTGCCTTCTAATAGAAAATGCTGCCTTTTCACTGTACCATGAGGGTTTAATGATAATTACTCCATTTTTTACATCAATGCACTAGATTTTTGGAACAGGCAATGCACTTGATTGGGATATGAAAGGTGAGCACTGGGATCAACTTTTAGGTCAATCAAGCTCAGTGAGAACTCAATCCTGGTTCATAAATACTCTGGAATTGGACAAGCTTTATTCACTTTTAAAATAGGGGAAATTAAATGAGATTATGTGCAGGGTTAATAAATGTATTATATATACTGCTTCTAGCTTAGAATTCTGTATTAAATATGCACTTCAAAAAGATAGTGATGTTAAATGTGTAATAATAATGGTGCTTAATGTTACTAAGCTGAAGCTTGCTAGGGTAACTGCTTAGGAGATCTTAGGATAAGAATTAAGTGACTATGCTTTGTAATAGATTGGCAGTTTTTCCTTCCCTTTTGTGGTGCTTTTACAACTCTAATTAAACCATCATTTATGTAATAATTTGTTCAGTGCCTTCTACATCTAAAGAAGGACAAGGACTGGTCTGCCTTGCTTACGATTCTACTCCTCAAGCAACTAACTCTTCAAGAGGTACAATACCGGGCAAACAGAAAATACATGTGGGTATTACTATCCTGTTTTCAGACTCTGAAACAGCAGAGGAATAGTGGAGGGGGCAAGGATATGAAGGGAAGTGGGTGTTCAGAAGTCATGCTCTAGATCACACTACAAAGCTATGGATTATTCCCAAGGCAAGTAAATGAGAGGAATTTGAATCAGATTTTGCAAGATCTTCCCAAGCACCTGCAAAAATAGTAATTGGTATTTCACCAGATACCCCTATCCTTTAGGGTTGCAAGATTGCTGTGTGATACAACTGGTCTGCTAGCTATTTCTGCACAATGGGTATTCTGATTGGTATATATTAATGCTAGGAAATTCCCAATATTGAAGAATCATTCTCTGTAGGAAGAATGAGAGTGCACAAATCCCCTGCAAATATATTTGTGTAAATTTTTCAATGAAATTTTTATTCAAGGAACTTATTGTTTTTAAGTTTATCATAGGCTTTAGTCTACAAATGGTGTTATTTTTCTATGTATTTCTGCCTGTTTAGTACATTTAATCTGGTCACTCTTTTGTTCAGACATATCAATACAAAAGGACTTAAATTTATCTTTTCAGTATATGCTATTAATTCCTTTGCTTAAGCTATTTTTCAACTTTGTGTAAGATCTTTGAATATTCATAAAATCACTATAATTTCTTTTAAACCTCCCACCTCACTAATTGGTTCTGGACTTTGCCAAAATTAAGATACTTAATAAAAACTTCTTGAATAAATGCATATAAGCACACATAATAAATTATCTTCTGAATGAAATTAACTGTAGTTTTGACTTCATAGGAAGAGTTTCAAATGGAGGTAGCTAAGCACTGAACTAAAAATTCCATTGACAAACATGCAAATTCAAATATATATAGCCTCGCTGTGATGGGTGATTTCACTACAACTTTCATGCTAAACTCACAATATAAAATATCTTGTATTTTTTTTACCATTTATCTAGAAAATTTTTTGTCAGTGGGAAATACTTAGTATTCTATTACTGAACTCATGTGTTAGAAAACTTCTCCCAAATTTATGTATCCATTGAAAACCAGAACCCCATGCTGTCAAAACTTTATTTATGTTTAGAATGTATCCACTTGCATTAATAGTATCACTTGTCATTTCTGTCAGAATGAGTTTAGAAATTATCTATCACTTGACCTATTTGATATTAACCAACAATAAATCTTGCATCCTATCTCATAGCTGGCACTGCCTTTTCACACCCTACTGAATATGTTCCAAATACAGAATATGCACTTTCAAGAACAGATAATGAATAAAGGAAATGAGTTAACTATAAGTGAAATCACAACCATATTTATGATTTATTTATTTTATGTTTTAGTGGAGTTTATTCTGTGGACTGTTTTAGAGCAGTTTTAGGCTTAGACATAACTGAGACGAAGGTACAGAGATTTCTCATAGACTTGCTGCCTCAACACATGTATGTCATTTTCCATTATCAACATCACTCAACAGACTGATGGGTGTTTTACCAATAATTAACCTTACATTGACACATCATAATTACCAAAACCCAAAAATTTACTCTAAGATTTACTTTTAGTGTTATATATTTTACGGATCTAGACAAATGTATAAGCACATATATCCATCATTATTATATCATATAAAGTACTTTCACTGCTCTAAAAATCCTCGGTGCCTTGCCCACTCATCTTGACATTCCCTGCAAGAAAAAAAAAGGGTAAATTACACTTACTAAAATTTTAAAAAATCAGCTCTATGAATGCCAATGTCAAGAGAAGACATGCCATGGACTAGGAGAAAATATTTGCAAAAGAATATCTCATAAAGAACTGTTATCCAAATACAACAAACTATTAAACTTCTACATAGGAAAAAAACCTGATTTTAAAAAATGTGCTGAAAAACCTTAAGAAAGACCTCACCAAAGAAGATATATAAATGGCAATTGTGGGGTGCATGGGTACTCTGTGAGGGACTGGACCTTCATGGACACCAGGTATTAGACAGAGAAGATAAGAATAATTGTAGACATATAAGAGAGTCTCTATTATAGCCTAAGTAGCATCACTACTAAGGAGCCATCAGACAAAATAGTTCTTCAAAGAAGTTTATGAATTAGCCACACAAACCAGCCCTTGCTAACAGTAGCAAACACAGGAGCCATACATACCAAGCAGTCTCACACCAAATGGTCAACAACACATCTTTATATTAACTTAGACAAAGGAGGTGTATTACCAAATAGGGACATCAATATTTGGGCTACAGAAAAGCATGCCTGTACATTGCATACAGTAATCACTATCTCCTTGCTTTTGCACCTGCATATGAAAAATTGGCCTTGAGCATCTGGCATACTCTAGACAGGGGCTCCACACTCAGATTGGTCTTGAACATCTGGCATACTTTAATTAGGGTTCCCACAACAAGTAAGCATGTGAAAAGATGTTCCACATCAAATGCTCTCAGGGCAGATTTAAACAGGAGATATCATTGCACACCCCTATTAGAATGACCAGGATCTTTTTATTGGTAAGAATGACTGATCTTTTTATTGTCACCAGTAGAGGCCTGATGCATGAAGATTTGTGCAAGAATGGCCTTCCTTCCCCTGGCTGCCAGCGCCACCTTCACTCCAGCCAAAGCCGCCTTTCCACCTTCCCACACTGCCCAGAGGCCCAGAGTGGCCAGGGCGGGGTGGTCCACCCTGCTCCCAGTGGCTTGGCGCGTATATATGCAAATTAACCCACCATCTTTGTTGGTTTAATTTGCATAATCACTCCTAATTGGCTGGTGGTTGTCACAAAGTTACGGTCAATTTTCATCTTTCTCTTTTATTAGTGTAGATGGTTTGGTTTTGCCTTTTTCCCAAATGCCATGTACAGTTGATGTTTGAACAACACAATTTGAAATGCATGGGTTCCCCCCCACCCATAAATATATAGTCACCCTGCCCCCCTCTGTATCCCTGGTTTGATATATATATATATATATATATATATATATATATATATATATATATATAATATTGAAAGTGTTACAGTTGTCTCACATACCCCTTTACCCACCTCCACCAAGCCATTACTCACCCTCTCAGGTCTTCACCTTCCTATTGTCTTATCCATGGGCTTTTCATATAAGTATATAAGTTATTTGTTTTCATTATCTCTCCTTGTCCCTTCACCCGCATAAGAGGTATGTCCATCTATTCCATGCCTCCATGCTTTGAGCCTTCTTTTGTTAGTCAATTCATTTTGTTCATTATATTCCCCCAGTAAATGAGATCATGTGATATTTGTCTTAGATGTCCATCCATGTTGTCTCAAAGGGTAAGAGATCCCCTTTTTTATTGCTTCATGATATTTTATTGAATTAATATCCTACAGTTATTTTATTCATTCAACTACTTGTAGGCATATAGCCTTTTGAGATTGGTTTCTTTCATTTAGTGAAATATGTATTTAAGGTTTCTCTGTGTCTCTTCATGGTTTGATCACTCCTTTTTTTAGCATCAGATAATCCCATTGTCTGGATTACCACAGTTTATTCCATTCATCTACTGAAAAACTCAGTTGATTCCAATTATTATCAATTATAAATAAAGCTGCTATAAACATTTATGTGCAGATTTTTTGTGTGAACATAAGTTTTCATTTTCTTTAGTTAAGTACCAAGGAATATGATTACTAGATCTTATGCTAAGAGTAAGTTTAGTTTTGTAAGAAACTACCAAACTGCCTTCCAAAGTTGCTGTATAATTATGCATTCCCACCAACTATGCATGAGAATTCCTGATACTCTACATCCTCACCAGCATTTGAAGTTGTTACCATGGTGCATCTTGGTCATTCTAATAAGAGTATCATGGTACCTCCTGTTTAAATTTGCATTTTCCTGATGGCATATGGTGAGAAACATCTTTTCATAGGCTTTTTTGCCATTTGTATATTTTCTTTGGTGAGATTTCTCTTAAGGTATTTTTGGGCCTGTTTTTTTTTTTTTTTAAGTCAGGTTGTTTTCTTATTTTTGAATTTCAAGAGTTCTTTGTATTTGGATAACAGTCCTTTATTAAA
>PVJN01058883.1:0-12006 GCA_004026805.1 Lasiurus borealis | reverse complement strand
TTTTTTTTCAATCCTCTCCCAAGGAGTGATGATATTTTTCCATTGATTTTTTTTTTTAGAGTGGAAGGGGAGAAAGAAGAGAGAGAGAGAAACATCGATGTGACAGAGTTGCCTCTCACACACATTGATTAGTTGCCTCCCACACACGTCCTGATGGGGAGCAGGGATCGGCTTTGACTGGGAATTGAACCCGAGATCCTCCAGTGGGCAGGCTGATGCTCTAACCGCTCAGAAATGCCAGCCAGGACATCAGACACCACGGGACCTTTTGGAACCTCTCCTGGTGCGCAGAGGTCACCCCGGGAGAGCCCTCCCCACCCCCCGCCACCTCCACTGGGCAGGGTGACCATCCCCCCAGGGTCTCTGGCACATTCCTGTTGATGCCCATTGCTCCTGGGTGTTGCTAGGGCACTGGGTGCTGCACACTCAGAAGTGTCCCAGCACAGACCCTGCAGAGTCACCCTACCACTGGGGGATGCTTAGCCACGCCACTGGCCACAGAAGCAGCCTTGTTCTTGGTTCAGGACAGGCGCCAGCCCCATTAAACCTCCACACGGACCAGGAGGTATTTCCCGAATCTTCCTTCAGTCTCTTCTCCACTCTGGAAAACCCCCGAGGGAAAATGCCTGCTGCTCCAGAGCCCAGAGAACTGGGTGCTCCACAGGCCACTTATAGCGAACTATTTAGACGGGGTGAGCCTGCGTTTCCCCATCCGTAAAATGGGTGTGATCAAGCATGTTTTGAAGCGGCTGTAAAGGTCCCATGAGGTAAAGAATGTAAAGCGCTCGGCACAAACGGCAGCTTCTCCCTTTGGAGGTGGGGCAAGCTAGAGGCTAGGGACGCAGGAGAAGGTGCGAGAGGGATGGAGCCCTACTTGGTGGACAGCCATGTGGCCGGAACACGTGTTCCTGGAACACATGCTAAGGTCTTAACAAAAATGCATTTGGATGCCCGGTCAAGGGCACCTATCTGGGTTGCAGGTCGAATCCCTGTCCCCCCCTCGCCCCCCAACCCGGGTCATGTGTGCGGGAGAAACCAATCACTGTGTCTCTGTCATGTTGATGTGTCTCTGCCTCCCCTTCCCCTCTCTCGGAAAAGTCACCGGGAAATGCAGTTTAGTTGTAATTCTGCAGAGAAAAGAGCCCAGGACCTTACTCATCTTGATGCTAGCAGTGCCTGGCTGTGGGTGGTGAAGTGGTGGGTGACTTTCAGTTCTTTCGCTTTTATAAAGGTTTTTCAACTTTCTAAATTATGTATGTGTGTGTGTGGGTGTTCTGTGCTCAGAGGAAACCAAACATTATAGAAATAGACGGTTGTAATAACTGGGCTTTTGGTGCGTTAGAAAGTTATTCTGTTACAGGTCCTGACTGCCAGGATGGACACTGAGGCACGAGCAGAAAAGTGTGTGTGTTGTCCATTTGCACAGAAAATGGCCACTCTGTTCCCCGACCTGGACCCTTGCCTGGCTCTCCTTGGGGCCCTGGAGCTGGATCTGAGGCATAAGGAGACCCTGACTCCGGGCCGAGGTGGAATTGCCCCAGGGAGGGGCCTGTGCAACCAGGGGAGGACACAGCTGCTGTGGAAGGATCACCAGGGCCGCCTGCTCAGGGCCCAGTCCTGCTCTCCTGGACTGAACCCCAGTCTCCGCACCCTCTCCCAGACATGAGTCAGAGCGGGCGGGGTACGAGCTGACATGGTGGAGGGGCAGCTGCAGAGGGAAGGAGGCCTGGAGCGGGTTCAGGCTCTCAGTAAGAATCCTATCTAATAAAGAGAGAATATGCTAATTGACCATCACTCTGTCACAAAGATGGCTGCACTCACAGCTGAGGCCAAGTTCCCTTAAGGAGCCTTAATGAGCAATCAGCAGGGACCTGAGACTATGCCCTTCCCTCTCCCCTGTGGGACTTCGGCCCCCCACCCAGCAGGGCTTGACAGGGGACCTCAGGCCATGCCTCCCACCTGGCAAGGCTTAACAGGGGTCTTCAAGGCGTGCTTCCCATCCTGAAGCTGGGTAGGGGACCTCAGGCTGCTCCCCCTGCCTTAGTGCCAGGCTGGGGACCTCAGACCTTGCCCCCCATCAGGTGGGGCTTGACAGGAGACTTCAAGCCGTGCACCCCCACCCAGTGAGGCTGGGGGACCTCAGGCCACGCTCCCATCCTAATGCCAGGCCAGGGGACCTGAGGCTATACCCCCTGCCTGGCAGGGCTTGGAAAGGGTGGGACTGGCCAGGTCTGGATCTAGCCCAGTGGGGTAGGGGGCTGGCCGGTTCTGGGTCTCATGCAGTTTTGAGGTTCATGTGGGTGTGTGGGGACTTGACTCTGGGTCCCATGGTGTGCCCCAGACTCTGACAGGAGGAAGGTTTTCATATACATTTTACTAATTTTCTTTCGTCTCTGACACTTCTATTATAGAGAAAGGGCAGATAGCAATATTAAATTATTTCCTCTAATTAATCCCCCTTTAATGTGCAAGAATTCCGTGCACCAGGCCACTAGTTTAATAAATACATGAAAGAGTGAATGAATGAATTAAAGAATGGGGAAAAAAAGATACACAAAAACCCCGACCAGAATCCTTTGGAGTCAGAGCAGAAGCCTGGTCCCCTGCTTCAATTGGAGACCCCAGGACTTGAACTCCCTAGGGGTAAGCTGAGGCCTCTGCTGTGATGGCTTCACAGCCCACCCTCTTCCTCTGCCCAATGCTGCATTTGCCTCCTCTCACGGGTGTTTTCAAGAGCACACCCGGCTCACCACCTGCACAGAAATCTCCCTCCAAGCCTGGATCCTGGAGAACTCGAGCTAAGACAGTGTCCTGTCAGACAAAGGACGGGAAGAAGTGTAACTCACAATAACATGTGTTCTGTACAAGGCGCTGCTCAGCTGTGACTGCACCAGGACCTGGCAGCTTCGGTCTCACGTGGGCTGGTGAGAAATGCATATCTCAGGCCCCACATCAGACGTGCAGGAATTTGAATCTGTCCCGTAGGAAGGTCCCCAGGGGATGTGTGCGCACCGAGAGCATAGAAGAGCCTCACAGAGAGATTCCACACAGGTCAGACGTGAGGTCACGAATGTGGACTGACGCACGGCTGTCACCTGGCCACCAAGCGGAAGTACTGTCAGTGGTAAGATTTTCCAAACCAGTGACAACTCTTGGAAAAGTGCCAAACAAAAGACGTTATGAAATTCCCTCATTCTACCCAGTAGCTGTGTTCCTGGAAAATTCAGTGTCTTAAAATTGTGGAAAAAAACACACACAAATAACAACAACAACAGAAAACCCCACCGCCCACTTTGCCATGTAGAATAGAGGGCTTGTCCTGGTACAGTTGCTCTGTGCAGTGTCGGGGATCCCTGGTTCCTGCCTTTTACAGCAGTGGCCTCTGTCAGTGACCTCTGTCAGTGACCACTAAAAAAACGCCAGCACTGTCCACTAGGGGTCGCTGCTGTCCTTGCTGAAAACCACTGGTCCCGTACAGAAAACCCTGTGCCTGAACTTGGGCAAGTTATCCATGGAACCTTCCCAGTCTTTTAGGAGTTAGGTGTTATGACTCTCACTCCTTCATGGAGAAAATCAAGTTTAGAGAAGCTCTTAGTGTTAGTAACTGGGGGAGCAAGAGAGATTTAAACCCATCGCCAAAGCCCCTGTTTCCCCCTATGGGTTGTTTTGCAAGTGTTTGTAGCTTATCAAGAGTCTCGTGGTCACCAGGGTGTGGTCAGGTTTGTTTATACAGAAGAGAATAAGCCTTTAAACCCACTCTGTTTGTGGACAACGGAGCAACTATAGCAACTTAAGGCTGAAGCTGCTGGGGCTCCCCGGAGAGCGCCCACCTGAGCTGCCTCAGTGTGCCCCGAGAGAGAGCCTGGCTGGGCAGATGGGACCCCAGCCCAGGCCTCCTTCCTCTGGTGACACCCAAGGAGCTGTCCACTCCCAAACCTCACAAACAGACTCCCAAAGAGACCCGCAGGCCAGGATCCAGGAGGTACCAGTCAGTCCCTGCAGGCCCTCCCACCCTCCACACCTGGGCCGGAGATGGAGGGAAGAGTGTTCCAATTTCTAGCTCAGATGCCATGCGGCTTCCCCCCAAACTGACTTGACCTTGAGTGAAGGTTAGAAGGACACCTGAGTGTGGCAGGTGTAAGTGGGAGCCGACAAAGACATGGAGTTTTAGGGGCCACGATGGGAGGCAAGGGGCGCATGTTCTCCCCTGCCCCTTCACTGCCCTGCAGGGGGAGCACGGAGGGCACTCGCTCTGTGTCCCTCTGCCCCCCGCTTCGGCACCTTCTTCAGAGCTGCCTTTGGTTGGGCTGAGGGTGTGTGGAGAGAATACACGGACCAATTGTGTTAGTCCAGATCCTCCCAGAAGCAGCCCCCAACTTGCGACCAAGCATCAAGGATTTTATTTGGGAAGTGACTGTGTGAGAGGAGATAAGGAGGGATCCAGAGACACTGGGAGAGCCTTCCGCTGCTAACAAGCCTGAACCTACTGAAGGAGAGAGGGCGGGGAGGGTGGAGGGGGGTGTGTGATGGACCCTGGTCATCTACAGGAGGCTCAGCAAGGCCGTCGGGGGTCCTGGAGCCTGTGTCTCTCAGGAATGGGCACTATTCCTGCCACAGTCAGTCACTGCTTCTGCACTGACCCCAAGACCCCCTACACTCACACACACACACACACACACACACACACATGCAGATATACACGCAGACACAGACACACAGATATACACACAGACACTCAGAGAGACACACAGAGACACATACACAGATACATACAGAGATAAACACAGACACAGAGACACACACAGATATACACACAGACACACACACAGGCACACACAGGCACACACAGAGACACACACAGATACACACAGACACACACAGAGTCACATACACAGACACACACAGATACCCCTCCCCCACACACACACATTGGGTTTTGTAGATCTTTCCAAAGACACATATACAGATATACACACATATACAGATACACACACAGATAAATACAGACACATACAGAGACACACACAGGCACACACAGAGACACACACACAAACACACACAGACACACACAGATACCCCCCCACACACACACACATTGGGTTTTGTAGATCTTTCCAAAGACACATATACAGATATACACACATATACAGATACACACACAGATAAATACAGACACATACAGAGACACACACAGGCACACATAGAGACACACACAGAGACACACACAGATACCACTCCCTCCCCCCCCCACACACACACTGGGTTTTGTAGGCCTTTCCATCAGCCCAGGATCTTGGCTCTGTCAACCTTTACAACTCCTGGAGTTGGTGAGGAAACTTTGGGAGGGGAAAGGCTGTAGGAAGATGGCCCTCCATGTCGAGCAAGAGGCACATCCACAAAACCACAAACCATCCTTTTCTTCTTTCCTTCCTTCCTTTTTTGGTTACTCCTCACCAGCGGATATTTTTCCATCGATTTTTAGAGAGAGTGGAAGGAAGGAGAGAGAGATAAACATAGATGTGAGAGTGACACATCGATTGGTAGCCCCCTGCACATGCCTAGACCAGGGCCAGGGATCCAGCCTGCAACCCAGATAACTGCCTTGACCAGAACTGAACCTGAAACCTTTCAGTCCAAGGGCTAATGCTCTCTCCACCGAGCCAGACCAGCGAGGGCCAACGAACCTTTCTTTTGTCAACTCTGAGAGCTTCACAACTTTGATGCACTATTATGCTAAGAGCATCTCTATTTTCCCCTCCACTTTCCTAAAGAACCCACCCAGGAGGAGTGTGGGTGGGGTGAATGTGGTGGCCTGATACATGGTTCACACATTAGTAGGAGAAACACCCGAGGTGGTATGGTCTCAGGCAACCCCAAGGCGAAGTGTTGTGCAGGGTTGTTCAGCAGGAGTGGGCACTGCTGAAGGGCTCTTGGCGTTGAGGTGATTAGGAAAGAGAGAGGCTGCTGCGTGGTTTCAGGGAGCAGGAGTGAGGGACAAGCAGGAAGTTGATGTGTGACACACTTGAAGGGGAGAGAAGAGTCAGTGCAGGACTGGACACCCTGGGCAGCTAGTACTTGTCTCCACTGGGTGTGTGGACAGAGCAGGCAAATCCCTGCTGGAACCCTACACCAGTACCAGCTCAACTAGACTCACCACGGCCCACGCTTTCCTGCCTCTCCAGGACAGGCGTGGCCTCGGTCATTTCAGAGCAGCCCAGGAGCTATGGGACCCCAAGCTGAGTCCTTGCTCTGCAGGCCAGACTCCCTCCCTGTCCTCCCGGTGACCACATTATTTTTGTCATCTCATGTTCCCGAGCAAAGTGACTAAAGCACAGAAATCTCCCAGGGAGAGCAGAGACCACTCTGACCACGGCAGTGGAAACCAAGCCCAAAGGGGATGTGGTTGGCAACCCTGGCAGCCACTCCTCATGATCCGTGGGTGCTGGGAGAGAGAGAGTCCGAGGCGCAGGGAGAGCAAGGAAGGGGGCCAAGGGGAAAAAGAGGGGCAGGCGGAGAGAGTGGGTCAGGAAGGATGGGAAGAAATTCCTCAACAAATAGGGAGCTCTGTGAGGGCAGGAACCAGGCTTAAATCATGTTCCCACAGCCTGGCAAGCAACTGGCACATAGTGAGCACTCAATGAACACTGTTGATTGACTGGTTGAATGACTGATTGATATTAAAGAAACTCAACCAGGGGAGCTATCTTGCTTCTTAGGAGAGACACAGCCTCTGGGTGACAATTTAGACTGGCAATACTTTTGAAATATCTAAGCAGGGCCATGGGAAGGAACCTCCTGTGCCCGTGGTCCCATAGAGCATTCAAGGGGGAAAGAGGACGGAGGATGGAGGATGTGCTCCGGCATGTGCTGTGTAGTTCCTGGCATGTGCTTGCTATTCACACTGTCTTCCAGTGGGATACCTGCATGATCCAATATGGCAGCCACTAGCCAGATGAGGCTTTGAGCACTTGAAATATGGGCAGGCCAATATGAGTTATACAGAAAATATAAAGTAACCTGGACTTCCAAGACTTGGTAGGAGAAAATATTAACTATCTCACTAATACTTTCTCAAATATATATATTGATAAGATACTGTTTTAGATATATTGGATTAAATAAACTAAAATTAATTTCACCCATCTTCTTTTTTTACTTTTAATATGGCTACTAGAAAATTCAAAATTACATGCATGTTCACACTGTGTGGCTATTGTTGTCATTTCTTTTATTTCATAATCTAAGTGAAAAAGAGATGAATGTCCCTGATCCAATAGTCTGCTATTGCATGTTTCAAAAATTCTTGCAGCACACCAGTTGAACATTGCTGCATTTAATGTCTGTTTATAACTTTTCATTAACTATGGCCAATAATATACCGGGAGGTAATTTATCATTTTTCACCTCTTTCCTCTCCAAGATAAATTTTAAAGCTTTACATTGAAATATACAATTGCAAAAATAAATAAATAAAATAAAATTATATGCATGACTTGCTTTATATTTCTCTGGATAGCACTGCCCTACACACTGCTCCACATCTTGCTTTTGTTTACCTATCACATCGTGGAAATTGTTCCAAATCAATATGTGTGTAGCCGTCTCATCCTTTTCACTGGTTGCAGAGTATACAACAGTGTGAAGATTCTATAATGAGGTTTTGATAGGGTAAGTTCATAGGAATAACAAAGACACCAAAAGTCCTTTGCTGGGAGTTGGCAGTCTTCCATGATACAGTTTAAAGGCACAAAAGGCCTAACTGGTGTGGCTCAGTGGTTGAGTGTTGACCTATGAACCAGGAGGTCACAGTTCGATTCCCAGGCAGGACATATTCCAGGTGCAGTCTCAATCCTCAGTGTGGGACATGCAAGAGGCAGCCGATCAATGATTCACCTTTGATGTTTCTATCTCTCTCTCCCTCTTCCTTCCTCTCTGAAATAAATAAAAACATAATTAAAAAAATAAAAATAAATAAAGGTACAAAGGGAATTCCAAGTGGGACCCCTGTGGTTTGCAGGTGGTGGGAGGACTGGTGAGCCATCCACGCAGTGAGCCAGATGCCATCCAAGGGTGCGTGGTATGCTGAAGGAAAGAACTAAGACTCAGGTGCATGGGGAGAGCACACAATTGGGAGGAGAAGAAAGAGGAAGAGGAAAGAGGCAACAAGTAGACAAAGGACCAGTCAGAGAGAGAACCAGGATGGCCTTGGGGCTATGGAGGTCAGAGAGTGAACTTTTGTAAAGGAGGATGAAGTCAAGGAGAGGTGTGCATCCCAGAGATAGAGGACCTTTGACAAGGGGTCTTCCGATGTGTGACTTAAAAACATCATTATGTGATTTTATGTTTTTTTCCCCCTTTATTGATTAAGGTATTACAAATGTGTCCTTATCCCTATTGTCCCCCCACCCCCACTCCCCTTTATGCCCTCACCACCTCCCCCATGTTTGTATCCATTGGTTATGCTTATATGTATGTATACAAGTCCTTTGGTTGATCTCTCCCCCTTACTCCCATCCTCCCTTGCCTTCCCTTTGAGGTTTGAGCATCTGATTGATGTTTCTCTGTCTCTAGATCTATTTTTGTTCTTAGCACAATGCTCTCCAGCTCCATTCATGCTGATGCAAATGGTAGGAGTTCCTTCCTTTTTACATTATGTGATTTTATAAAACAGTTTTCACATTGAACATCTATTGGTCACTGAATGTATAGTTACTGAGTCCCTTCTGTGTGCCAGCCCTATTCTCACGTGGAGGTTCAGGTCCACCAGCTGGGCAAGATCTTAATTCCTAAAGCCATTCTCCAGTGAAAAGGAGCCTGAGTTCCTTGGAGAAAGGACCAATTCTATGACTGAGGCAAGAAATATACCAGATGGTCCTGTCGATGTGGCTCAGTGGTTGAGTGTTGACCTATGAACCAAGGGTGTCATGGTTCGATCAGGGCACAAGCCCGGGTTGCAGCCTCCATCCCCAGTGTGGAGTGTGCAGGAGGCAGCTGATCAATGATTCTTTCTCATCATGGATGTTTCTACCTCTCTGTCCTTCTCCCTCCCTCTCTGCAATCAATAAAAATATATTTTAAAAGAAAGAAGTACACAAGATGAAACTGGTACATCTTGCAGCAGTGCAGAAAGTAAGGAAGTGCTTTTAAAAAATAAAACACAATGATGAGGTATGTCAAAGGGACTCAGGAGCCAATGGAAGGAGTTCCCAAGGGCCAAAGTTGGGACAATTTGAACAACAAAATAAATAAAATAGTACTGAATTATAACCCCAAGTATAAAGTAAAGACTGAGAGGTCCATACTGATAGAAATAAAGTATTGAATAGATGAACAAGTAGGGGAGAAAGGACAAATCTCCTCCGCAGAAGGTTAATCTAGGAGATACTGCCCCTCAAGATAGCTGGGGTGGAACAGAACCCCCAACACCACACTGTGGGCTGCATAGCTTCTTTCTAATGAGTCCTGTATGGAAAGGGTGGGAAAAGAGTAACTTCGCAGGAGAGAAACTGACAAACACTACCTCAGCCAGGTGACCAAGGTCAACATCAGTAGCGATAGGTCACGTTGGGAGCGTGTACACTTGAAGTAAAGAATGTTACCTTACTTCTGGGACTCTCCTCCCTAAAACTTATAACCCCAGCCTATTCATGAGAAAAACATCAGACAATTCCAGTTGAGGAACATAACACAAAACTCCTGGCTATACTTCTCATAACTGTCAGATCATCAAAAACAAGTCTGAGAACCTGTCATAGCCAAGAGGAGCCTAAGGAGGCTTGACAACTAAATGTAATGTGGTAACCAGGACGGGCTCCTGGGACAGAAGAAGGACCTCAAATAAAGAAATCTGGACAAAGTATGGCTAAATAACATGAGTTAATTAAGTAGTAACACTAGTTAATAATAACTCGTTGTTCAATTCTCAGAAGTGGTAAAAATGTAAATTAAAAAAAGTGGTGACAAGTGTAACCACTAATATAACAGGCTCATAAAAGGAGAAAATGTGTGTGGAGTATATGGGTAGTCTTTGTGTTATCCTTGCAATTTTTATGTAAATCTAAAATTACTCTTTTTTAAAAGGTTATTAAAAATGAATTATGAGAGAGCACTTGAGATCTTACTCCCCAGTATATGTCCTCAGTTTGGCTCAAGTAAACTTTAAAAAAAATGAATTATGAAAATAAGATTTATAAAATATATATAAAATATTAATTCCAACACTTTACATAAAAGTGCTAATTTTACCTATTATTTATCAAATTGTAGGATATAATTGCATCTAGTTTGTGATTATAAATACACAATAATTAATTAAATAGAGCATTTTTCTGACCAAAAATAAATTATAGCATAATTAGATATCCTTCATCTTTTATTTTAGTTCAACTATATAGAGCAGAGATTAGCAGCATTTTTCTACCACGGGCTATATGATCTCTGTTACAACTACTCAACTCTCCATTGTAGTCATCATAAACAGTCTAAAATGAATGAGCATGGCTGTGTTTCAATAAAACTTTTTTTACAAGAAATAGTTTAAAAAGTACACGAGTAGTTTAGTAAATTAAACTAATAGTATACTTTTTAAACTATTAAACTATAAAAGTGATTTTTCAAATTCTCCCTAGTGCTTGCAAAGGTTTGTTGAAAGTGGCACTGAGCTGGTTAATTATATGCATCAATTTGGTTGGACCACAGTGCTCAGATATTTGGTCAGACATTATTCTGTACATTTCTTCACATTTTTACGTTGCATCTTTTCCTTGGAATTTCTTTCAAAATCTTTTTTTTTTTTTTTTTTGCAGAATTTTAACATTTTGAAAAAAGAAAATAAGGAGAAACAAAAATTATGGGAAAATATTTGCAGCTAATCTGACAAAGTGTCCCTCATAATATTAAATAAAACACATAAATTAATAAGAAAAAATACTGCCCTAACCAGTTTGGCTCAGTGTATAGAGCATCGGCCTGCAGACTCAAGGGTTCCAGGTTCGGTCAAGGGAATGTATCTTGGTTGCGGGCACATCCCCAATAGGGGGTGTGCAGGAGGCAGCTGATTGATGTTTCTCTCTCATCTATGTTTCTGGCTCTCTATCCTTCTCCCTTCCTCTCTGTAAAGAATCAGTAAAATATATTTTTTAAAAAAGAAAAATACTAAGATTAACTAGATAAATTACTTATTCCTTTAACTGGATAAAGGATTTGAAAGGAATAATTTACTATGAGAATTTATACTGTATATATATTTTCATATACCTATACATGCACATGGTGGGGGGAAGTTGTTCAATTCTCAGAAGTGGCAAAAATATAAATTAAACTAATAGCATACTTTTTAAACTATTAAACTATAAAAGTGATTTTTCAAATACTCCCTAGTGCTTGCAAAGGTGGCATTGAGCTGGTTAATTATATGCATCAACTTGGTTGGATCACAGTGCTCAGATATTTGGCCAGACATTATTCTGCACATTTCTTTGGGAGTGTTTTTGGATAAGATTTACATTTAAATTTGTGGTCTTTGAGTAAAGTAGATTGCTCTTCATAATGTGGTGGGCCTCGTTCAATCAGTTGAAGGCCTAAATAGAACAAAAGTCTGACCTCCTTGAGCAAGAGGGAATTCTCCAGCAGGCTGCCTTTGGACTTCATCTGAACATTGAGTCTTCCTGGTTTTCTAGAAGACTTCCTTTGAACTTGAACTGCAGATCTTCCAAGTCTCCAGCCACCCAGCCACCTTCATCAGATTCTGGACTAACCAAGCCTCCACAATTGTGTGAGCCAGTTCCTTCAAATCTGTCTCTGCTTGCCTCGTTCTCTCTCTCAGATATATACATACCTATAATAATAAAAGCAAAATATGCCAATTAGACTGGACGTCCTTTCGGAAGACGCCGGGGCTGCAAGGGAAACCCAGGTCCCAGGTGCTAAAAGGGGAGCTGCTGCCAGCAGCCAGGAGAAGGAAGGACTACTCTTGCACAAATTTTATGCATTGGGCCTCTAAAGTGT
>PVJN01058882.1:0-12040 GCA_004026805.1 Lasiurus borealis | reverse complement strand
GCATACAAGTCCTTTGATTGATCTCTTATCTACCTCACCTAACTTTAATCTTCCTGCTGTAATTTCACAGTCTGTTTGAAGCTTTACTGCCTCTGTATCTATCCTTTTGTTCATCAGTTTATAATGTTCTTTATTATCCACCAATGAGTGAGATCATGTGATGCTTCTCCCTCATTGACTGGCTTATTTCACTAAGCATCGCCCATTTTTTGTTTGGGTTATTTTCCTTTTGTTAAATTGTATGAGTTTAATTTTTATTTTTAAACTAGTGGCCCAGTGCACAAATTCATGCACATTGAAAGGAAATTAATTAGAAGAAATATTTTAATATCACTATTTGCCTTTTCTCTATAATAACAATGTCAACCAAATTCACAATTGACAATGACATATTGAAACACACATGTGCGACTGGTGCCAGTGAGAGCTTTATATCTTGCGCATGAGCGAATCAACTTAGCTTTTTATATAAATAGAATATAATTGCTTAATTGACCTGCTTTCTGATTTAGCTAAATTTTTTCCAGCCCTGTGAAGCACCACAACTTCTCTTTCAGGTAATTGTCAGCCGCACAGCAGTAAATATCAATAGGAAACAGTTTCTAATTGTAGATTACACAGGGAGAACAAAAGGTAATATTTTATGAACAATATTTAACTGCAGCAGTGTTTGACTAGATTCTGTACAGTGAGAAACCTGAAGACATTTTCAAGGTTCACCATTTCTTACTTCTTTTCAGTTGGGTCAAGTTTCCAAGCTTTCTAAATCTCTGTTTTCTGGCGAATGAAAAGAAAATAGGATTCCACCAAGTATCTTATCTACCTAACTCCAGGACTTCTGTGAGGATCAAATGAGATGAGTCATGGAAAAGTGCTTCACAGACATTTGGTTAAAGTGTAAAATGTTTACACCTGGCTATAAAGCAAGTTTTGTTCCTGCGATGAAGAAACTGTGAGGAGGCTAGTTGCTAGGGAGAGGAAGCTGGGCATTGCTTCATGATGACATTACCTGGTGCCAATAGCCACTGTTTCCGGGCTGGGCTGTAGGCTGCATTTTGTGCCATGGGATCTTGGCAGTACTGGCTGTGATTTTGTGGGGTGTCACTCTGGGGTGGTACCAGGGCCTGTGTTCCACTTGGAGAAAGCCGAGTGTTGTTTTTTGCTGCCAGGTCCATGTTGCCAGCCAGTACATGTCATAGCAGCTCCTGCATTGAATGTCTGTCCCCTGGTGGTCAGTGTGCATCATAGCGACTGGTCAGATGGTAGGAGGGACACTTAGCATACTAACCTTTATATATATATATATACTAGAAGCTCTATGCATGATGATTTGTGCAAGAACAGGTCTTCCTTCCCCTGGCTGCTGACATGGTGAGCTCACTCCAGCAGTCTGTGCAGTGGCGATTGCAATGGCAAGCCCTGCATGCTTTGTTGCCATTTCCTCCTCGGCCTCCTTCTCTGGAGAGTTCCTCTGTGCAGCACTGACACTTTTGGGGAGGTATGGAGAGGAAGAGGTCGGGGGAGTGAGGCAGGTGGGAGGACTGGAGAAGTAGAGTGCACTAGTGTGTTTCAATTTCCTATTGTTAAAGTGGGATGCAACTGGCCCTCTCCCTCATCCTCTTTCTTCTCCACCCTCTGCCTCCTGCCCGCTCACCCTCCCTCCACACCCATCACTCTTATCCGCTTGATTTGGTGAGATAGAGAGGAGTGAGATATGATAATTTACTGTGTAGGTGGTCTCTTTCAACTATTCAAAACAAAGCTGAGCCGCCTGCCACTGCTACAATGACCATCACCATTGCCCCTTGGTTGGCTTGCGCATGTCCTTGCCTGTGGGGCTGCTCCAATGCTAGAGTTTTGTTTACCAGAGCAGCAGGGCAGGTTTGGGGCAGAGAGAGATGCTAGACACAGGGAGCTATGACCTCAGGCACCAGAGGGTTGCCTCTGAGGCCAGGGGCTGTAAGGACAGTTGACAGGTGTTGAGCATGGCAGGGAGGCCTTGAGGAGGCATGCTGCCCAGAGGTCCAGAGTGGTCAAGGGGTGGTGCTGCCACCAGCTTTGTCAGGTTAATTTGCATACTCACTCCTGATCGGCTGTGGGTGTCGTGAAGTGATAGTCAATTTACATATTTCTCTTTTATTAGGCAGACTAGAGGCCTGGTGCATAAAAATTCATGCATTGGAGGGTGGTCCCTCAGCCTGGTCTTCCCCCTTTTACAGCCTGGGAGTCTTTAGGGGTGGAAGGTGACCTGGCGATCAGGGGAAGGCAATGCCACATCACACCTCTACTGCTGCCACTGCCAGCAGTGCAAGCCTCAGCTGGCCCTGATTATCTCAGCCTTGGGTGCCCCTGTGCGGCTGGGCAGCCATCATCTGAGGCTTGCCTGTGCCTCGGGCCAGCCCTGGATGGCTGGAAGGCCAAGGGGCTCTGGAGGTAGGGCTAAGCGGACTGGATGCTGCCATCTTGTGGCTGTGGATGCCACCATATTTGAAGGCGGGGAAGTCAATTAGCATATTCCCTCATTAGCTGTGGGTGCCTCCATCTTTGAGGCGGGGGTCAGTCTCTCCTTATTGGCTGTGGGTGCTGCCATTTTTGCGATGCTATGAGGGTCAATTAGCATATTCCCTCTTTATTAGATAGGATAGATCTTTATTGTTGAGAGTATTATAGATGTCTCAATTTTCCCCTTCATTGCTTCCCTCCACCCAGTTCCCACCCCACCCCATGCATTCACCACTTATGTCTTCATCTACAGGTAAGATTTTTGGTTAATCTCTTTCTGCCTCTACCCACAACCTTGTCCCTTCTGAGATTTGTCAGTCTGTTCCATGCTTCCATGCCTCTGATTCTGTTTTAGTCACCAGTTTATTTTGTTCATTAGATTTCTTATTTATTTTGATTTTTAGATTCAATTGTTGATAGAAATATATTTGTTGCCATTATATTGTTCATATATTTAATACCTTCTTCTTAAATAATACCCTTCAACATTTCAGATAATAGTGGATTGCTGATGATGAATTCCTTTAGCTTTTTTTTTTTTTTGTGTGTGAAGCTCTTTATTTGACCCTAAATTCTAAATGAGAGTTTTGCTGGGTAGAGTAATCTTGGTTGTAGGTTCTTATCATTTATCACTTTGAATATTTCTTGCCATTGCCTTCTGGCCTGCAAAGTTTCTGTTGAGAAATCTGCTGACAGTCATATAGGCACTCCCTTGTAGGTAACTAACTGCTTTTCTCTTGCTGCTTTTAAAATTCTCTCTTTGGCTTTAACCAGTTTGGCTCAGTGATTAGAACATTAGCCTGTGGACTAAAGTGTTCTGGGTTTGATTCTGGTCAAGGGCATGTATCTTGGTTGCAGGCTCAATTCCTAGTAGCGGGTATG
Source organism: Lasiurus borealis (assembly GCA_004026805.1). Lineage (NCBI taxonomy): Eukaryota > Metazoa > Chordata > Mammalia > Chiroptera > Vespertilionidae > Lasiurus > Lasiurus borealis. The sequence continues at coordinate 8,656 of PVJN01058882.1, read as the reverse complement.
CTGGAGGCAGCTGATCATTGTTTCTGTCTCATTAATGTTCTAATCTCTATCCCTCTCTTTTCCTCTCTGTAAAAACTAATAAAGTGTATTAAAAAAAAAGATTCTCTTTTTGTCTTTAGCCCATGGCATTCTAATTATGATGTTTGGTGTGGGCCTCTTTGGGTTCTTCTTGTTTGGGACTCTGTGCTTCTTGGACTTGTAAGTCTATTTCTTTTACCAAGTAGGGGAAGTTTTCTGTCATTATTCCTCAAATATGTTTTCAATACCTTGGTCTTTCTCATCTCCTTGTGGCACCCCCATAATGCAAATGTTGGTATGCTTGAAGTTGTCCCATGGAGCTCCTTATACTACCTTCATATTTGGACTCTTTTTTATTTTTGCCTTTCTTATTAGGTGTTTTTTGCTTCTTCATATTCCAAATTGTTGACTTGATTCTCAGAATCCTCTATCCTACTATTGAATCCTTGTAAATTGTTCTTTATTTCAGTTAGTGTATGCTTAATTTCTGATTGATTCATTTTCATGTCTTTGACATTCTCACTAAGGTCATTGAAAGTCTCACTAAATCCCTCAAAGCTCTCATGAAGATCCTTAAGTAACCTTATGTATCCAGTAGTTTGCTTGCTTACATTTCTTTCAATTGTGACGTTTCTTTGTCTCCACATTTAATTACTTTCCTGTGTTTGTTTCTATGTATTAGGTAGAGCTGCTATGTCTCTAGGAATTGATAGAGTGGCCTTGTATAGTAGGTATCCTGTAGGGTCCAATGGCTTAGCCTCTGCACCTTTATGTACATCCCTTTGTGGGCTGTGTGCACAGTCTTGTAGTTGAACCTTGATTGCTGTTGGCATCATTGGAAGGAGGTGGCCTCCAGGCCAATTGGCTGTGAGAACCAGCTGTGGCTACATGGGAATGCTGCTAAGTAGGAAGTGAGGCCTAGCTATGATGCAAGGCAGCCTAGTGGTAGTACTGGGTCTTTTTTTTTTTTTTAATATATTTTATTGATTTTTCACAGAGAGGAAGGGAGAGGGATAGAAAGTCAGAAACATCGATGAGGGAGGGACATCGATCAGCTGCCTCCTGCACACCCCACACTGGAGATGTGCCCTCAAGCAAGTTACAAGCCCTCGACCGGAATCGAACCCAGGACCTTTCAGTCAAGAGGCCGACGCTCTATCCACTGAGCCAAACCGGTCTCGGCTAGTACCGGGTCTTAAGTCTTTTACTGGTAGGTTTGGGCAATGCTGTCACCAGCTATAGCTTGTTGGTGGACTGAAGTCCCCTTTAATAGGTATATACTCCCCTCTCTCTGTTATCCTGTTACTCCTTTAGTCTAATTCTTCAAGATCCTGGCCTTTGCACGAGGCACTTCCTTTCTGCACTGCCTTCTTCTTCTCTCCCAGCAAATCCCTGTTTATCCTCCTGCTCTGTGTCCTTTCCTGGGCTCACATGGTCCCTGTGCTTGGGGCTCCCTTGTTTCCATACCGCACCTTGGCTTTGACCTCAGCTATGATCTAGGCTATGATCTTGGCTCTGACCTTGGCTATGATCTAGGGCCGTGGTTGGCAAACTGTGGCTTGTGAGCCACATGTGGCTCTTTGGCCCCTTGAGTGTGGCTCTTCCACAAAATAACACAACCTGGGCAAGTCTATTTTGAAAAAGTGGTGTTAGAAGGAATTTAAGTTTAAAAAATTTGGCTCTCAAAAGAAATTTCAATCATACTGTTGATACTCGGCTCTGTTGACTAATGAGTTTGCCGACCACTGATCTAGGCTATGACCTTGACTATAACCTTGGCTTTGATCTAGGCTATGACATTAGGTATGATCTCCACTCTGACCTTGGCTATATCATTAGGATGCAAGCAGGAGGAGCCAAGCTCCATCTCCATTGGCCTTTGTTGCCCACACATGTGTGGCAGCTGCAGAGTTCTCAGAATAAATTAGCCTTTAGGAAAATATGCCTCTGAGTAGTGTGTTTATCCGAAACACAACTCAGTAAAATAAAAATTAGATTCAATAAGATAAAGGCAATCTTCACTGACTTTGACCTGGGATGTAACAGACAATAGCCTCTGTGGAGGCGGAAATGGAAGCTCTGTTTGAGGAGCTTCTGGACGCCAGTGAGACATTTGCCAGAACAGGCTCTTACAGCCCTGGAGCCAGTCCTGTCCGCTGCAGCCCCGGCCCCTCCTCAGGTCGTGCTCCACCTTGATTGTACCATGTAAGGCAGAGGAGCGGCCCGGGCCACCTTGAACTCCAAGGCCCTCACTAAGGCTCATCAGGGCAACTTTAGCCATGGTCTCCCTGTTGTATACATTATCAGGCTACCCTGTCCCACCTACTGGGTCCCCTCTCCCATGGGTTTACTTGGGCCTGCATGCCCCTGACACCCGGCTCTTCCCCAGCAGCTTTCCACCTGGAGACTTCTTTCTGCCATGGATGGCTAAGGAGAGTGAGAGCGTGAGCCTTGGTTTGGAAGTGGTCCGTCTTGTGGCAACGAGCTAGGGGCCGGACAGGAGGGGCAGCATGCAGGGCTGACCTTGTCCTGGGATGGACACCTCTTGGCCCTGAGGACAGTGCCTTCACCTCTTCTCTCAGCTGCTCTGGTGACCCCTTGGTCTCACAGCTCTTCCTCAGCTCCTCTAAACAGCATGGACCCCATGCCAGGGGGGGGTATTTATTTATTTATTTTTTATTTAATAAATCTTTATTGTTCAGATTATTACAATTGTTTCTCTTTTCTTTTCCCCATAGCTTTACTCCACATAACTCCCACCCCTCCCTCTGCCCTTACCTCCCCGCCAATTGTCCTCATCCATAGGTGTATGATTTTTGTCCACTCTTTTCCCGCATTCCCCTCACCCCTTTCTCCCTGAGAATTGTCAGTCCATTCCCTTTCTATGCCTCTGATTCTATTATATTCACCAGTTTATTCTGTTAATCAGATTTTTTATTCACTTGATTTTTATTTATTTATTTATTTTTATTTTTAAATTATTTTTCCCCCTATTGCCTTCCCCACCCCAGGTACATGCCCATCCCCCTCGCCCCCCCCCCCCCCCACTGCCTTTCCCCATTGCCCTGTTTCCACTGGCTATGCCTTCACACACATGCATACAAATCCTTCCATTGTTCTCCTGTAGGCCCCTTCTCCCCAACTTTTCCTGCTTTCCCATTGTAGCACGACAGTCCATTCATTGCTTCTTTGCCTCTGCATCTGCTTCCCCTCCACCCCCCGATTCTTGTCTTTAAAAACATCTTGCCCCTGTAGGCTAGAAATAATCCCATAAGATCAAAAGAAAAATGATTGAGCCCCAATTTCAATGTCTGATAGCTTTGAGTCCCGGTTTCAATGTCAAATAGTTCCTTATGTGTGCATGTCATCAATGGTATTTGGATGGTGGACAAATGGTGGCAATGCTGGTCCGACCCTCTCTGGTTTGGTCCTAGGCATCCTGTAGCGATGCTCAGCTGCTAACTGCTCACATGGCAAGGCGTTGTCAGCGTCTTCCATCTCTGGACTGTTCTCTTGCCTTAGTGTTCTGTCAGTTCCTCTCTGTTGCAGGAGTTCACTTGGTCTTGGAGTTGATTTCTGAAAGTGTATAAACATATTCTCAACCAAGAGTTGAATCTTTTCTATAAAATTGACTTGGGGTCCTTTTAATTTTGCCTATCCGCTTTTCCTTTGGCTTATTTTGACACCATGTGTATTTTTCATGGGTGTCTTACTGTTAGCATCACAAATTAAAATTAATTTTCTAAAGTGAAAATTTTCTAAATGTATTTTACTTACCAGATATATATTTTTTCCTTACACGCTATGATCCTACTCCCCCTCCCCATTTTTTGATTGATGGAGAATTTGGTAAAATTTTTTTAATGCAATCTTGATAACTTTAAATTTTAACTTTTTGCACACAAACATGCCTGCTTTCTGTTCATTACATATTAAACAATTTTACCATGAGATGAGCTATCAATAGAATTTTAATTAATATGTTAGAAACAGCTTTTTGTCCAGTACACTTAAATTTTCTTGGGTGTTCGCTTATTTCAGTTTGCCAATTTAAATTAATCTGTAAGTTTGATAACTCTTTTATGTCAAATTTAATACTCTACCAACAATTTTATATTACCCTGTATATATTAGTGGAGAGGTTTATTTGCATTGAGTTGGCACTGAGCATTCCTGGTGCTAGGCTGAATTTAGATACAGGGCAGCTGCTGTTGGCATGTTTCTGTCTGTTACCTGGGTCTTGATCTGAGCTGGACCCAGTCTCTGTCTGTTACCTGGGTCCCGGTTTGTGAGCATGGGAAGCGAGGTAGCCATGGTGGCAGGTGATCGTCCTCAGAAGGGGTGAAGGTTCAGACCCCTGCAAGGTTGGTGGTGGGGGGTGAGTGTCTGTGCCCCACCTCTGTTGATCCCCAAGTTCTCTCCTGATGGCCCCTCTGTGACTGTGCCTGTCTTAGGTTGTTCCTTCCCTGAGGAATCTTACCCGTCTCTGGCAAACCAGTCATCCTCCAGGGCCAAATAGGTTGTTGTGAGGTTCAGTTCTGTCTCCATGGTAGCCTATGCCCCCCGTGGCCTCCATGCCCAGCACCTGCCTTGGGGATCCCCTTGCCTGCTGGCGGGGCCCCTGCACTGTTCACTTATCTGGGGGAATTCAGGTTCCTTCTCCAGGGATGGCCCAGCTCACACCATTTGGCAAGAGACAGATTCATTATATCAGCCACCTCGAGGCTTCAACCTGAGTGTGAATAGAGAGCTCAGGCTACAGCTGAGGGCCATTAGATTGTGAGAAGAGGGTACCTCTTGGCAAAAGAGGAAAGAGGGGCCAGTATAGAATGCTCAAGTGCCTTCCCAGTGCCTCAATTCCTTCTGAAAGGAAATAAAGCCTTTCATGTCCTCTTTTTATTTTTTATTTTTCCAAAACAAGCTAAAAGGTTTATTTTTTACAAGTCTCATAATGGCTTTGCCCCCCCCCCCCCAAAAAAAAATTGAAAATAGACAGATTTGGGGGGATGTGGGGGGGCCCTAGGTTTTTGATGGGCTATTTTATGTAACTAAACATTGGTCAAGCACGTTTTCCTGGACCACATACTTGCCCTCTACCTGTTAAGTATAAAAGAGCCACTGTCAACGAAGTGCTTAAAAATAGGGTCTCAGCAAGGGGCCTGGAGTCGTCTGGGTTTGTCTAACTTCCTACTTTACGCACCGAGGCCCGGGACTGAGAGCAGCTGAGCACCGTCCCAGGCGGGATCGGAAGCCGGGGAAGCACCTGCGCCGCGCGTCCACAGAGCACGTGAGTGTCCATGTTCGTAACACGGTACATGCCTGTGCGCCGCGTTACAGGCCGAGACTCCTCCTCTCGAGGAAACAGAAAGGTGCAGGTCCTCGCGGCACTCTGAAGGGAAACGGTCACTTTAAAAAATGCACCAGTGACTAGTGGCTTATTTTCTTCCTGAATTCTTACATTCCAACAGAGCGTCACTTTGCAAACAGCCAGCCCTTCAGCCCAAACGCAGCGTCTCTGTTCTGGTCTCTCTGTAGAAAGAACTCGATGTTCATCCATCCTCTTTGCCTGAGACCGTAAAATGAGGCTAAAGAAGTCCTCGTCAGGTACCGTCGGCCCCTTCGTGGCAGCGGGTGGGGGAGCACATCTCTGGTCGTCTAGCCTGGACCCCTGGCATTTCACGAGGATGTCAAAGAAGTCTTCGTCGGGCTCCTGGTCATTGGTCACCAGGCGGCCCAGGACAGACGGGCCGTGGTTCGGGGTCAGACGCAGCCCCGGCAGGTTGCTGACACTGGCCCGCTGGTCGTCCAGGTGGCGGCTCTGCGAGCTGGCCAGCAGGTCCAGGAACTCCCCGGCGGAGACCGGCGGCGCTGCGGACAGGGAACCCGCCCCCATCAGGCATGTGAGGTAGGGACCCGGCCCCTGCCTGCTCAGCTCTGTCTCTGGACGGGACCAGCGGCGGTTTTAGCTTCACCCTCGGGGGCGTGGAGGGCGCGGTGCCGGAAGCCGGCCCGCAGGCAGCAGCGCTGGTCGTCCATGCGGTTGCTCTGAAAGCGGCTCAGGAGGTCCAAGAAGCCCTCCTCTCCCGCTGCGTCCGCGCTGAGTTTCCGCTGGGGATTGGGAGCCCGGTGCTCGCTGGCGTTCCTGGCCTCTTGGAGGCCCTTGGCGGAGGCGCTGCTTTTGTATTTCTTCCCCTTCAGCCTGCTAACGAAGAGCAGCTTGGCGGACGGCTTGGCCATGAGGGGCTTTTGTTTAGCCAGAATTTCGCTGTTCCAGTTCTGGGCCTTTTCTGGAGTTAATTTCATAAGTTCCATGTTTTCCGTGCTGTGTCGGCGTCCAAACTTGGGGCGGGCACCGTGCGAGCTGTTTTCGACTTCAATGTTTTCAGACATCATGGAGTTGTTGGTGCTGTAGCTCAGCCCGAGAACCATCTGAAGGTCTGAGAGGTTCAGCCGCGCCGTCAGCTCGCCACTGCTGTCCCCGACCTCTCTCGAAATCTCCAGGTGCTTTTCCGCGAAGTGCATGGCCTGCTCGTGGTTGCCTAGGGCTGTGTATGCGTTTCCCAAGCTCCAACACGCTCTCCCTTCACCGATTCTGTCCTCCAGCTCCTGCGCGATGGCCAGGTGCTTGAGGTGGAACTCCATGGCCCTGTCGTAGTCCTGCAGCAGCGTGTACGTGTTCCCCAGGCTGTAGCAGGACTGCGCCTCCACCGCCAGGTCCTTCAGCTGCCGCGCCAGCAGCAGCGTCTTCTTGTAGTAGTCGGAGGCCATTTCAAATTCGCCAAGAAATATGTATGCGTTCCTGAGGTTGCTGTACGCTCTTCTTTCGGCTGCTTTGTCCCCAAATTCTTTGGCTATGAGGAGCCGCTGCTCGTGGGCAATGACCGCATCCCGGAAGTTGCCCAGGAGGTAGTGTGTATTTCCCAGGTTCCCAAAGGCCCGTCCCTGGGCGGCGCGGTCACCCAGAGCGGTCACCAGCGACAGGTTTTCCTCGTAGAGGTCCACCGCGGCCTGCAGCGCGCCGCACACCTCCTCCGGGAAGTCGCCCGTGTCCTGGGGGCTGGGACTTGGCACACGTTGCCCAGGTTGTAGAGCGCCCTTGCTTCGCCCACCTTGTCGTTAAGTTCTCTGGAAATATCCAGGTGTCACTGACAACACACTACGGCTTCATCAAAATTTCCAAGAACTTTCAAGGTATTCCCCGGGTTACCCCTGGCTTTGGCTTCCCCCAGCTGGTCTCCAATGGTCCTGGCCAGCGTGAGGTCGTGGTGGTGGTACTCCAGGGCCTTGGCGTAGTCGTGCAGGTAGAAGTAGGCGTTGCCCAGCTGGCTGTAGATGGCGCTCAGGGTCTTCAGGTCCTCGGTCCCCACCTCTGCGGCGGCTTCGAAGAAGGACACCCCGCGCGGCAGTCTCCAGCCTTACACAGGCGCTCCCCCTCCAAGGCCAGCTTCAGGCAGGACGCTTCCATCCTGTAATGAACATGAAAAGAATGGTCTTCCCTCATGCTCATCAAATTCTCCTCCATCGAGGCATGTTATAAGCCGAGTGCCATGTGAAACGGTCTTGTTCTGGTCCAGTCCCGTCCCGTACCCCGCGGGACTGTTGCGGACAGTGCCGTTAGCAGAGGGGTGAGCGGGGTTAGTGCGTGCTAAGCTGCTGCTGCTTTGTTAACAGGGAAAGGAGGTCAGTGGCGGGCAGCTTAAAGGTTCACGTGTCCCAAGTGCTGGCATTCTGGCCCTTTCGGCGGCCCCTCAGCAGCGTGTCTCCCGCCAGCCGGCGAGTCGGGTGAGCTCGGAGGACGCGGCCTGGGAACCCGGCCAGGCAGGGGCACTTGGGGAGGCCGGCGAGCGCCCCCCACCCCGGGCCCCGCCCCCGGCCTTCATGTCCTCTTTTTAAATTGCTGTTAAACATTCAAAGAATTAGTTTGTACATTTGTTTGGGGTGGTTGTACAATATGTTGTTGTGAAATATCAAAAATTAAATGATATTGTAGGATAATATCATGTAAGGATATTCTTTGCTCTGGGCCATGTCAATTCAATTTCAAATGGGCTGACAATTTCTTTTTGTAACTTTATATAAACTATTTCAGGGAGGCAAAAACACAGATTACTTACCTTAGCTCAAGAGGCCAAATATATTGACTTTTAATTCCGCTCCTTATGACGTTTTAAGGAAACTTCTCTTTATTTCCTTCTAAAATGACTTTCATGTTACAGAGTTTCATTTAAAATCTTTGTCTCATAAAGTGATTTCTCTTAAGATTATGGAGACCACTGTATGAATTTCCTCTCCAGCCACACCTTCCCCATTGTCTGTGCTCAATGCTTATGCTCATATGCATGTACGAAGGTCCCTCTGTTGATCTCTCCCCCTTATTTTCACCAACCACCACTTTCCCCGAGGTTTGATGCTTTGATCGATGTTTCTCATTCTCTAGATCTGATCTTGATTATCAGTCTATGTCATTCATTATATTCCACAGATGAGTGAGATCATGTGATTTTTGTCTTTCTCTGCCTGGCTTATTTCACTAAGCATAATACTCTCCATCTCCATCCATGATGTTGCAAATGGTATGAGCTCCTTTTTTTACTGCAGTGTAGAATTCCATTGTGTAGATGTACCACCGCTTTTTTTT
>PVJN01058881.1:0-12029 GCA_004026805.1 Lasiurus borealis | reverse complement strand
TTTTGGAAATAACATGTGATATTATTGTCATAATTAGCTAGTTATTGATATTAATTAATAAGAGGAAGAGAGGAGAGGGGAGGCCAGACTTATAAGCATTGTCATCTGGGCAGTGTTACCAAGAAGCTACAGCTTCACATTCCCCAAGAAACCACTGGTCTATTCCCTGGGGGAAGAAATTGAATAAAGGGGGAGATGAAAGAAGTTGGGATGACATAGAGAAAGTGCTTGCCTGTGAATCTGGTCCAGGAAAAATATCATTGGCTAGAAGGGTGAAGCCATTGCAAATGTACAAAATCTTAGAAGGTTAAAATCCCCAAATAAAGAGTTCCCTTGCTCTTCCTCTTGCCCTTTGGTTCCCTCTTAATCTCTCTTGCTCTGTGACCTCTGGCTCATCTCCATAGCTATGTGACCTTAAGCAGCCACATGATCCAGGGCCAGGCAGACTCCACATGAAGGCTGCTGGATGGACTGTGGAGCAGACTCTGAGCATGGTCTTAATTCTAGCCCTACCTAAGACAAGATTGGACTTTTCCCATGGTAGGACAGAGGGAAATGGGACATTGGAAACCCTGGGGTTTAATTCCAGGGAAATAAAGATTACTCATTCTCCTGTGTGAGTCTCAGGAAATTCCTTTCCTTGCAACATCACAAGAACACCACTTCTACCAGTACCAGATGGGGACGCAGATGGCGTTTCACCAATAGCATTATGACTGGATTAATAGACGTGTCATATTAAGTATGGTAGGTTTTCTTGCATCACTAAGATTAAAAAAAAATCCATACCCAGTGAGTTAAAAACTTGGCTTTTACTGAAAAAAAAAAAATTAAAAAAGAGGGAGAAGACTACCAACTAATGAGTTGGCCGGAACATGATAGGAAACCTGAACTGCTTGGTCAGAACTTAGAACTGTTTTGATCCAAAACTAATTTTGCTCAAGTGAAAAAAGAAAGACTTTTCTTTCTTGTAACAATTTCAAAAGGAATGAAATAGAGGGAAGAAGTGGGCTCATCAAATGAAAGGCAAATAATGTGATTAAAAATACACACACACCCACACATACACATACACATTAATCCCTCAAGAGAGGGTAGAAAAGATTATGGAAAGGGTATAAAAAAGAGGAAAACATTAGCAATTCTCATTTTTGTTTAAAAATGTATTTTTAAATTATTGTAGCAATTTTTTTTACAAAATTTAAAATGGAATAAATTAATACATGATGATATATGAACTATTTTAAAAACATTTAGAATAATGATAAAAAAAGACCTTCTTTAGTTTGGAGACTTTTGTTTAAGCATGAGACTTTCCTTCTTAATCAACAACTTTGGTGCTTCTTTGATACATTCTAGAACCTCTGATATGATTACAACTATCCAATGTAAGATTTAAAAAAATACTGAATAACCTGAATAACCTGAGGTAACTCAATGGGGCTACAATGCCAAGATTCATTTGCAATGACGATCATCATTGCTACTTGGAGCATTTGTTGAGAAGGTAAGGCTGCCATCTTTTCTGAGAGCAAAAGGACTGAGTGTAAGTGCCTCCTGAATATACACCTGCTTTGACAATATTTCCTTGCTCTTTTCCCTAAAGTGCTAACAACTAACAAAATCCAGTGCCTGGGATTTCAATGGCAGTATCCATTTTTTGAGGCAAATCTTTAATTGTTTGCTCTGCACGACTATTCTGCCAAAACACAGGAGGGCAGCATCAGGCTGGGAGAGGACATTTTACCAAGGATTTTGTGTAGCTTGCGTCCAGGCTCCTGAATGCTTAGGGTTGTTTCTTTTGTGACTGATTTCCCCATGAGATCTTCACCCAAGCAGCCATGAAGGTACCAGAATAAAAAACATTTATCATAAAAATGACTTTTTCTGAAAATAGACCCTAGTCTGGGTGAGATATTATTTTAGCATCTTATTAAAAGCCAAAGATTGCATAAACCTCCTTCTGTTTAATATGTGGCACCTTTCTGCTATTTACTGCTCAGAATATTCTAACTCTGAAAGATAAATATTTTGATACTGTGCTTTATAATGTGGACAAAAATAGGGGTTGTATGGAAAGTAACCTCACAAGGTGACCTAATAAAAAATTCCCAACTGGTTAGGTAATGGTAGAAATACCACAGGCATATAACTTCTTTAATAAAAGGTTATCTTTGCCTTAAGCATATCCTGTCCACTGGTTTTGTGTATTTAGGTTAACACACACTTGTAATGCCTTTCTTTAGGCCCCTCCCTCTAAATGGTGACCACTCTTAAGAGAGTTTGTAGTATTAAAATTATGTCAACCCCAATAAAATCAATACAAAGGAAGAGACAGCACATAAGCTTAACTGTTTTATAATCCCAACCCACCTTGCTTTCTCCCACTTTAGGTAAGCTTCCTTTTGCTCTCTCCTTAATTCTAGATGCATAAAAGAAGCTGCAAACTGTCAGTTTGTTGAGATCTTTCTTGCAGAGGTATCCTTTATTTCATTTAAATAATTTTTATAAACATTTTCTATCAGTTTGGAGGTGGCAGAGCTGTAGGCGCAGATCTGGTATGCTCAGATCTCCTTGGAGATGGACATGTTCTCCAAGTCCAACCTCTCTGCTATGCTCAAGGACATCCATGCTCCGTATGAGAAGCTGGCTTACAAGAACATGCAGAATTCAGAAGAATGGTACAAGAGCTGCTTCACCATGCTGACCGGGAGTGCCGCCAAGGATGAGGTGTCTGAAAGCCGCCGCCTGCTCAAGGCCAATACCCTGGAGATCAAAGCATGCCAGGGCATGAACTAAGCTCAGGGAAAGCAGCTGTGAGAGCTGGAAGATAAGCAGAACTCTGATGTTAGTGCTCTGCAGGACACAATCAACAAATTAGAAAATGAGTTGAGAACTAGAGAGTGAAATGGCATGATATTTAAAAGAATACCAGGACCTCCTCAATGTGGCTTTGGACATTGACATTGTAGCTTAGAGAAACTCTTGAGAGGTGAGGAGAACTAGCTCAGTTTCATCAGCGTGGAAAGCATAGCCAGTGGCTACTCCCAGAGTCCCCAAGTCTTTGGTCAATCTGCCTAAGGTGGTTTACAGACTAGCTCCTACTTGATATCCTCTCACTCCTTCCCTTCTTAATACATCAGCCATGTCCAGGAGAAGCAGATTGAGGTGGAGGAGACCATTGAGGCCACAAAAGCCGAGGAAGCTAAGGTTGAACCCCCCGCTGAAGGAGAAGCTGAAGAGTAGGAGAAGGAGACAGAAGTGCCTGATGAAGAGGAAGGAGAGGAAGAGGAAGAAGGTGCCAAGGAAGAATTTCAGGATGCAAAGGAAGAAGAAAGAGGTGAAGGTGAAGGAGAAGATACCCAAGAAGCTGAGGACAAGAAGAAAGATGGAGTGCTGGGAGGAGCAAGCAACCAAGAAAAGATTGAGTCCTGCTTTCCTTAATTAACTGTATTTTAGAAATAATCCTCCTGAAACCAGATCAACCCCATCACCAACCAAGCAGCTGAGTTCCTGATACTATATGATTTAAGAAGTCAATATATATAACATTCTGAAGTGACTCAGGTTGGACATTAAATGTTGTGCTATGACTTTTCTTCTTATGCAGAGTACCTGTTTGCTTGCAGAGTGGCTCCCTGGCTTGCTGCCAGCCTGTACATGGTCATACTTATGAGTTCAGGATCTATGACAATGTGAATAATTCAGATGTTTATAATAAAAATATATGAATACATGAATTTAATGGTGTTAATGTTAAACTTCATGGAAAAAGTAGTTCTTTGAATCTTTGGTGGTTAGAAATTAAAGACTTCAAATCATGTGCAATAAACAGTGAATAAAGTTACACTGAATGACAACAACAACAACAGAAATCCATTAGGGGCCAGGAAATGTTCAAAGAACTGGGGAACCATTCCCAAATCATAAAAGGAAGTCACAGGGTGCATGTTATTACTATGAATATAGTATTTCCTATTATTTACAACATATACAATGTAATGTATTAGATGTCTTCCTATTGCATGAAGTATGTATTCTTCTCATAGAATAATACTGGTAGATATGTTATAGTTATGGCAGTATGTCATATCCTACCTATATTAATAAAAGGGTAATATGCTAATTATACCATGAGACCTTCCAAAAGTCCTTCTGGACAAAGTCATGGTGGTGGGGCCCAGGCAGAGGTGATTAGGGGTGATCAGGTCAGGAGGAGAAGGCAGTTGGAGGTGATCAGGCTGGTGGGTGAGGGAGGCAGTTGGAGTCAATCAGGCCAGCAGGCAGCATGGTTAGGGGTGATTAAGCAGGCAGGCAGGTGAGAGGTTAGGAACCAGCGGTCTCAGATTTCGAGGGGGTTGTCTGACTGTCCATTTAGGCCTGATCCCACAGGGGTCTCAGATTGGAGAGGATGCAGGCCAGGCTGAGGAACAATCCTTCTCGCCCTTCGTGCATGAATTTCGTGCAACAGGCCACTAGTATAGTATAAAAGATTTAAATTGATAAATATCAGATATTTCTCTCTGCTTACAAGACTTTTGAAGGAAACATTATATCCCTTTTGTATAAAGGGAAAAATTATAATCGAATAATATGCCTTAGAAATAAAGGAATGTTTTACCATGGGAGCTAAACATTAAATACTAAACTGGTTAGAAAGATGCATCTGGAAAAAGCTTTTGATTATTTGAATATTTTAGGTAAAAAGTTCATGTAGCTCTTCACTCTGGCAGATGTTGACCTCTGCTTCACCTCAAGATTTAAACAGATACATTGGAAGATATTAACAGTGATAATGACTTTTGTTATCTTCATGTTATGGCTTTGAATACCAGATGTTCAGCTATTTTTTGCTCTGTGCTTTCTTGAATCTTTTGTTTCCATGTTTCTTAGGGAAACTTCACACTTGGTTCAATAAAGTCTTCATTTTTTTAGTGTCTTTTTAAAAAATTTAATAAATCTTTATTGTTCAGATTATTACAATTATTCCTCGTTTTTCCCCCAGAGGTCCCCTCTACTCAGCTCCCATCCCTCCCTCTGCCCTTACCTCCCTGCCACATTGTCCTCATCTATAGCTGTATGATTTTTGTCCAGTCTCTCCCTGCACCCCCTTTCCCCCTGAGAATTGTCAGTCCACTCCCTTTATATGCCCCTAATTCTATTATATTCACCAGTTTATTCTGTTCACCAGATTTTTAATTCACTTGATTTTTAGATTCACTTGTTGATAGATATGTATTTGTTATTCCTAATTTTTATCTTTACCCTTTTCCTCTTCTTCCTCTTCTTCCTCTTCTTCCTCTCCTCCTCCTCCTCCTTCTCCTCTGTCTTCTTCTTCTAATATATTTTATTGATTTTTTTACACACAGGAAGGGAGAGGGATAGAGAGTTAGAAACATCGATGAAAGAGAGACATCAATCAGCTGCCTCTTGCACACCCTCTACTGGGGATGTGCCCACAACCAAGGTACATGTCCTTGACCAGAATCGAACCTGGGACCTTTTAGTCCGCAGACCGATGCTCTATCCACTGAGCCAAACTGGTTTTGGCGTTCTTCCTTTTCTTAAAGAGTACCTTTCAGCATTTCATATAATACTGGTTTGGAGTTGATGAACTCCTATAGCTTTTTCTTATCTGTGAAGCTCTTTATCTGCCCTTCAATTCTGAATAATAGCTTTGCTGGGTAGAGTAATCTTGGTGGTAGGTTCTTAATATTCATCACTTTAAATATTTCTTGCCACTCCCATCTGGCCTGCATAGTTTCTGTTGAGAAATCAGCTGATAATTGTATGGGTGCTCCCTTGTAGATAATTAACTGTTTTTCTCTTGCTGCTTTTAATATTCTCTCTTTGTCTTTTGCTCTTGGTATTTTAATTATGATGTGTCTTGGTTTGTTTAGGGTTCTGTGCACTTCCTGGATTTGTGAGTCTATTTCTTTCACCAGGTAGAGGAGGTTTTCAGTCATTATTTCTACAAAAAAGGTTTTCAGTATCTTGCAATCTCTCTTCTTTTGGCACCTCCATAATTCTGATGTTGATACACTTGAAGTTGTCTCAGAGGCTCCTTACACTATCTTCACATTTTTTAATTCCTTTTTCTTTTTGCTTTTCCAGATGAGTGTTTTCTGCTTCTTTGTATTTCAAATCTTTGACTTGATTCTTGTGTTCCTCTAGTCTACTATTAGGTCTCTGTATAATATTTTTTATTTCAGTCAGTGTATGTTCAATTTCTAGTTGGTCCTTTTTCATCTCCTCTTGGGTCTCACTAAATTTATCCATCTTTCTTAGAAAATTCTTGAAAAACCTTATAACTGTGGTTTTGAACTCTATATCCAGTCATTTGTTTTCCTCTATTTCTTTCGTTTGTGATCTGTTCCTTTGTCTTCGCATTTTCACTGCTTCCCTTAGTTGGTAGAGTAGCTTTGTGTGCTAGGTGTCCTATATGGTCCAATAGCTCTGCCTCCCCAGTTACCTGAGGTGGACTTTTTTGGTGCACTCCTTTGTGGACTGAGTGTACAGCCTTGTTGTAGTTAAGTCTTGATTGTGGTTGGTATCACTGGGGGAAATTGAACTACAAGCCAATTGGCTGTGAGGATCAGCTGTGTCTATGCTGGGAGAAGTTTTGTGCTAGGGTCAGCCTTATGATACAAGTCTTGCAAAATTGCAAAAGCCTTGTGTTCAGCTTGGATGAAGTGGAGTCTCAGGGCTGAGCAGACAGTCTTGGCTTACCGTCAGCCTTGCCCTTTGAGGCTCTTGGGTCTCCGTGTCCCTCAGTAATCGCTGTAGCCCTCTCTGTATGTACTTGTGCTCCTGTGCCTCCAGACCTCTGCCTTTCTGGTTGCCCTGAGTTTCTGTGTGCCCTGGGGACCCATATGATTTTGGGTCCCCATGGTCTCACCAGAAACTGGGGTTCAGTGCAGTCAGAAGTGGATTTCAGTGCAGTTGGGAAGTTCTGTCTTCCTCCCACTAGAGAAAGCCAGCAGCACAATCAGCAGTCGGCCTTCTCTGCACACACTTGTGTGCACACCTCCAGACCTCTGCTCCCCTAAGTTTCTGTACACTCCTCCATTTTCACAACAGTCCAGACTCCCCCAGTATGAGTCTTGCTCAGAACTGCGGTTCAGTGCAGTCAGAAGTGGGGTTCAGTGCAGTTGGGATTTTCCATTTCCCTCCTACTAGAGGAAGCCAGTCAGACACCCCACTGCCCATCCTCTCCACACACATGTCTCCGTACCTCAGCTTTTTGCAGCTCCTCTGAGTCTCCATGAGCCCCTCTCTTTCCTTCTAGTTGTAAAGTTCCCACTCGCCAGCTTTCCTGTGGTTCTGGATGATGTCCATTCTTTTAGCTGTAGTTTTGAAATTGCTGTTCGAGGCAGCAGTGTAGGTATTCACTTATGCCACCATCTTGGTTTCTCCAATAAAGTCTTTACAGTGGTACCTCGAGAAACGAGTTTAATTCGTTCCGTAACCTTGCTCTTATATCAAGTTGCTCGTATCTCAAAGCAAATTTCCCCATTGAAATCAACTGAAATGCCGTTAATCCGTTCCAGCCCCCAAAATGCCACCCCAGTTGTTCTTGTTACGTGTTTTTGAATAAGAAAAATGTATTTATAAATGACAAATATTGTATAAAAACATAATAAAAGAGAATGTAAAGGAATAAATTGGTTTTATAAAGTGTATTTACCTACTTGTTACACTCTTAATGCTACACTTTATCCCTAAACTGAATGTAACTTAACTAATCTTCACTGAACTTAATTGCTACTGGTCTTTGCATTTTTGGCTGATTTCAAAAAAATACCTGTCCAATGAGGTTTGCCTCTTCCTCCCTTTTAGAATGTTTCTGAAATGGGTGAGGCAAGTTTCATTGAACAGCTCCAATGCACGACCAGTAGCAATTTTTGGGGGGTGTTTCTTTTCCATGAAGTGTGACACCCTCTCCCACATTCCTAAGATCTCCTTTATCTCATTTGTAGAGATCTCCTCCACCTCTGGCTCCTACTCGAAACCAATTTCTTGGAGAACCTCCGCATGTTGCTGAGACTGCAACTCTTGTAACTCCTCCATGGTGAGTTCCAGAGAGTGCTCCTCGACGATCTCATTCACGTCTCTCTCATCCACCTCCAAGCCCATGGATTTTCCCAGAGACACTATCTTCTTCTCCACTGGCACCTTGAGTTTGAATTCTTTGAAGGTCCTTTCGGCTACGGCCTCAGGCCACAGCTTCTTCCATGCAGAGGTCAAAGTCCTCGTTGTAACACCCAGCCAGGCCTGATCAATAATTCTGAGGCATATCGCGATGTTAAAGTGGTTCTTCCAGAACTCCCGAAGGGTGAGGTTTGTGTTCTCCGTCATCTCAAAGCAGCACCGGAACAGGTGCTTGATGTACAGCTTTTGAAAATTAGAAATCACCTCCTGATCCATGGGCTGCAGGATAGGAGTGGTGTTGGGAGGTAGATAGACAACCTGTATAAACTTGAACTCTTCGAGGAGTTTATCTTCGAGGTTCAGTGGGTGAGCAGGAGCATTGTCGAGTACGAGGAGGGCTTGCATGGTTAAGTTGTTTTCTTGTCGATCTTTCTTAACAGAAGGGCCAAAAATCAGGTTCACCCACTCCACAAAGAACTGCCTGGTGACCCATGCCTTCAGGTTTGCCCTCCACATAACTTGCAGTTTATCTTTTAAAATCTTATGTGACTTGAAGACTCTGGGGTTTTCCGAATGGTATACAAGCAGAGGCTTGATCTTGCAGTCGCCACTTGCATTGGCGATCAGTGCGAGAATTAGCCTATCCATGGGTTTGTGGCCTGGAATCACCTTCTGCTCTGCCATTATATAAGTCCTATTCGGCATCTTCTTCCAGAAAAGCCCTGTCTCGTCACAGTTGAAGACTTGCTAGGGAATATATCCTTTGGCTTCTATCAGTTCAGAAAAAGTTTTGAGATAATCCTCAGCTGTCTTCACATCTGAACTTGCTGCCTCACCATGCCTGACGATGGAGTGAATGCTGGACCTTTTCCTGAAGTTATCAAACCAGCCTCTAATGGCTTTAAATGAGTCTTTCGATGCTTCCTCTGTTAAAGTGCACAGGGTCTGTTCTAGCAAATCACTGTAAATCGCTTGCGTCTTCTCGCATATGATGCCCTGTGTTACTGTATCTCCTTGAAGCTGCTTCTCCGTCACCCACACCATAATTAGATTCTTCACCTTTTCATGGAGAGAGCTACGGAGCTTAGAAATTATTGTAACGCCCTTAACTGGCATTATACCCTTTATCGACTCCTTCTGTTTAAGCACAGTGCATATTATTGAAGTACTACGCATGTATTGCCTCGCCAAGTCAGCCACTCACACACCTTGCTCATATTTTTCTATGATTTCACGCTTTAATTCAATAGACATCATCCTCTTCTGAGCACTGACCTTTCCACTCGCTTTCTTCGGACCCATGGTTATAAAAATAAATGTGATAAAAGAACGTAAATGTCCAAAAGATGCTTCGACAATGAGGTAAACAAGCACACTGACTGAGGCGTGGGAAACTATTAGACGCTCGAGTCACAGTAAAATAGTGGGTCGTGTGCAGCTGGCTGATTTGAGAGATTACTCGTATCTCAAATGCTGCTCGTATTTCAAAGCAAAAAATCGCTCGATGGATGGCTCCTATCTCAAAAGTCTTGTATGTTAGGGCACTCGAATCTCGAGGTACCACTGTATTTCAATTAAAAATTAGTTAATGCTCATTGAAAGCTTATGCTATTAGGGGTTAAAGTAGAAGCTTAGAACATGAACATCATTGTAGGTGAGGTGGGAAGAAAAGAAGCAGCTAAGTATGAAAAAAATCCTATGGGCAAATTAGCATTTAAATGGAAAGATACAGGTGTAGAATTCTGTTTTAGTAGTTCAAAATATGTGTCCTTATTTTCCAGTTTCACTGGCTCACATCTCTCAAAAATTTTATTTTTATTGTCAATATACAAAAATCTGTGACCCCATTTAGTGACATCAGACATCATTTTACACTTTGGCAGTCACTGAGCACATGCTGCTGTTCTTAGCATTGATCAGTGTGGACATTGTCCTTTGTGACTGACTTATCACAGGGTACAGCCGAAGCTGGAAATAATCTGATGTGTTTATAATGTTTTACAGGAATGTGGGAGAATGCAAAAGACCTTGAATGTGTAATTAGAATATGCCCCAATCTCATCGGGAGCTTGTTCTGTTATCCAGGGGAGACTAGCACCCAGATCTAAACTCAGAAAAAAAAAGATGCAGCTATAGGAAATGGGAAGCAGTCTAAGAGTCAGAAAACTCTCCAGATGCTAGACATTTTATACTTAATACTTTTGTTTCAAATAATTATTAGAAGTGTTGAGCTAACTCTAATGCAGATTTTGCATATGAAGTATATGGATTTTAGGTTGAGATGATAGATATAATTGACATTATAAAAAGAGTACTGAGTAAAAATAATTGTTTCATCCTTAAGATAAAGTAACAAAATGTGGGAATAAATCCTGAGAAGTTTCATAAGGCAATTTAGGTATATGCTGGCTAGATGAAGCCTCTTTTATGAGTATAAATTTCTCACTATGAGACTGGAAACTTAAGACAGATGACTCTGATTCTGACTGTAGTTTTACAAAGGAATACCCAACTACTAAGAAAATAATGTTACAGGGCATGACTCAAAAACTAAGATTATTTCAGCTATCTACATAGATATTGTCTCATAGCTTTACCATTTTTCTTAGGGCAATAAAAAGGTCTTCAACATTTCTCTTTGATATGTATTGCTGAAACCCATGAATCAGTGGTTCTAGCTTGTGTAACGTAGCGAGTCCCTACAGGATAGACCACAAAGACCAACCGAATTCAAACAGGCCTAAATTTATTACAGATTCGAATCTGGGCTCAAACCTTAGCTGACGCAGCAGCCTGGCTCCTTTTCCCTATTGGAGTGCCTGAGTTAGGGCAATCAGCTCGGCCTTTTGGGCAGAGGTCCCATGTCCTAGGGCTTGTGCCCAGATGACAGAGTCTAGGGTGACTATGGCAGCTCTGGCATATCAGGTACCCTTTTCTACAAAACTGCTTCCATCAGTAAAAAGGGTACAAGCACTGTGGGTGCAGATGGGGAGCATCATCTCTGCACCCTCCAAGCAAGAGAGGTCCCTGAGTAGCTGGCTTCCCTGGTCCAGAGCTGGGATGGCCCTGCCTGTTGGTGAAGCGCAGGCAATACTCCAGACTGCTCAGGGGTGTCGACGTCAGCAGGAAGCGTGTAGGCAGGCCCTTTGGCGCCGGTCCCACAGTCGTACAACCCCGTAGTAGGAGGAACCTATGGCCAGCAAGTGTTTCCCATAGCCACAGGACAGGAGTGTGAAAGGGGACATGAGGTCCAGCACCCCAGCCCCTGGGGGAAAGTCACTGCCCAGGTGAATCATCAGCTGCCCACTGTTGAGGTCCCAGATTCTCAGGGGTGAGAAGTGCCCGCAACAAGCTGTCCCAGTCACACCAGACTGCAGACCCCACCCCAGAAACTCCTTTATAGACTCCAAGTTACAAAACTCTGCTCTCACTTATGGCTTTTCTTACTTATTTTTGGCAGGGCTGGGACAACTAGTGCCTTCAGTGTTGCTCAGCTCCACCGTGTCTATAACAAACATTGTGGAGGTTAGAGGGAAGTATTGAATTTGAGGCTATATTTCTCTCTGGAATAAGAACAGAAAATCATTGGGTTATTTATCCATCCATTAAAAAGCATTTAGGCCTACTGTTTAGTCATGTGGCGTGGGTGACCAGGTCAGTAGGGTGGAGGCAGTTGGAGGTCACTAGACCAGCAGGGGGGCAATTGGGGGCAACCAGGCCAGCAGAGGTGGTGCAGTTGGGCTGCCAGGGAGGGAAGAAAGGGGTGATTAGGCCATCAGGGGGGCAGTTGGGAACAACTAGGCTGGAAGGGGGCAGTTAGGGGCAACCAGGCCAGCAGAGGGGGCAGTTGGGGACAACCAGATCAGCAGTGGGGGCAG
>PVJN01058880.1:0-12029 GCA_004026805.1 Lasiurus borealis | reverse complement strand
GAGTGAGACCCGGGCTGAAGAGCCTGACACAGGAGGGGGTGTAGGAGATGTTACCGGTTACCACCGGGGTGTCAGAGTGTGTCCAGCGGAAGGGAGCGTAGCCACAGCTTCCTGCGCCTTGCCTTTGCCTCTCACAGGCTGGCCCTCACTCGGGATTTGCTAGAAACAGAGTAACTTGTCTTCTGTCAGTGAAGTCCGGAGTGAACCCGGCCAGAGTGTGCTTTGGGGCAGGCAGAGGTCACACTGGTTGGTGACCTGCTGCCTCCTACCGATCAGCAGCCTTCACAGCCTACAGCTCTCTCTCTGGCACCGGTGAGCCAGCCTTGTTGGCGCGTGCCCCAGCCCACCCTGCATCGTGCACATGGGGCCACTACTGCCCAGCCAGCACCTTGCCCCTGGCGGCTCCGATTCTGGGCTAGGCCTGGCCCAGGGCCCCGTTCACTGTACCACAGCGCCCTTTGGACGCTCAGAGGGCACCCCTCCAGTCAGTCAGTCGGCCAGGTGCTACCCCCTGGTTATCTGGATCTTGAGGTCAGGAACCCCACTTGGTGTCTCCCACTCCCTGCACCACTCCCCACCACCAGCAGCAGCAGCTGCCCGCCGGTGGGTGCAGATTGGAATCCCGACATCTGTAGCTGAGTGGCTTCTGAGCAGCCGCAGAGGAAGCGTGTGTGGCCGGGAACGGGCTGTTGGGATGTTTGCTTCCTACTTCTCTGTGGCCGGCTCCCTGTGAAAGTGCTGAGTGGGCTTTTCCCCTCTGAGCCGCGCTCTCAGAGGAAGGAGTGCAGGGGGGAGGGGAGGATCCAGGGACCCCAACCTACCCCACAGGAGCCCCATTTCTCTGGCCTCTGCTCAGGGAGCCAACCCCTTTATCTCTCTCTTGCTTCCCCGCAGGCCTCAGCGACCCCACACCACCCTCAGGCCCAAGCTTGGATGGTGCCGGATGGAACAGCTTCCAGGTAGGAGGGCCGGAACGAGCCTGACCCATCCTGGCAGCAGAGCAACTGGGTCAGGCAGCCGAGAGAGCGATGAGTGGGAGAGGAGAGGAGCGGGAGGGCGTGGCCCGGGGCTGAGGCCTCCATCCCCGGGGAGAAGGGCAGGCGGTCCTCTTACTCCAGCTGCACCTCCCTGCAGGCTCAGCCTCGGGCCTCCCTTGGGTTGAGGTGGGGGCTCCTTAGTCCTGTTCTCTTAAGGGTGATTTTTTTTTTTAATATATTTTATTGATTTTTCACAGATAGGAAGGGAGAGGGATAGAAAGTTAGAAACATCGATGAGAGAAAGACATCAGTCAGCCACCTCCTGCACGCCCCCTTGCTGGGGATGTGCCCGCAACCAATGTGCATGCCCTTGACCGGAATCGAACCTGGAACCTTTCAGTCCACAGGCCGATGCTCTATCCACTGAGCCAAACCGGTTTTGGCTTAAGGGTGATTTTGAGGTCCCTGGAATGTGATGGTTTCTAAAGTAAAACCCCAGACCAGGCCTACCAGGCCTGACCCACTAGTGACCCTGGAGTGAGAGGGGTCAGGCCTGGCAGGAAGGTGGTCCCCAGACACCTGCGGGGAGGGGAAGGGGCCTCCTTTTCAGGACCTTTCCAGCACCACCTCACCCACCCGCGTCCTTTGTGTGCCCGACAGTCATCTAATGGCGCTGAACCCCCCGCCCCCGCTCCAGCACCCAGCACGGACAGTTGGCACCCCGTTCAGCCATCCCTGCCAGCGAGCAGTGGTCTGGATGACCTGGACCTCCTGGGGAAGACCCTGCTCCAGCAGTCGCTGCCCCCGGAGTCCCAACAAGTGCGGTGGTGAGGGCACACCCTGGCTGGCGTGGGGGGAGCCCTCTGTCCCACAGCCAGACCCGGCAGGGAGAGGCCCGGTGCCAGCGCGTTTCTGTGCCCAGCGGCTGCAGAGTACCACCGTGTGCCAAGCACTGCCCTGGGTGCAAGGGTGGTGCTGGGCCCGTCCCACAGGGCATGGAGGTTTTAGAGAAAGAGGCCCTGGGAAAGATGGAGGCCAACAGTGAGGAGGACACAGCCCCAGGGGGCAGGGGTGGGGGGAGGAGGGAGAGCTGCCCATTTCAAGGTGAGGAAACCAGGACCAGAGAGACGGAGGTGTCCCTGGGCCCCTGACCTCTGGGTCCCCGAAGAGTCACCTCTCCGCGCACCGCCCTCCAATCAGGGAGAAGCAGCAGCCGGCGCCCCGGCTCACGCTCCGGGACCTGCAGAATAAAAGCAGCGGCAGCTCGCCTGCCGCCGGCACCACCGGCCTCCACAGCCCGTCCCCGGAGCCCCTGGGGCCCCTGCAGCAGCCCCCACCGACCGAGCTCTCGCTGGCCAACATCACTGTGCCCCTGGAGTCCATCAAACCCAGTGAGTAGGGCGGGGCACGTGCGGGTGCAGGCGGGGCACGTCAGCTCCCGGCCCAGCAGCACCACCCGCCGCGTCGCCCTCCAGGAGCTCTTTCAGGGGGACAGGTGGGAAAGGGGGCCTTTCTTCCCAGGCCTTTCGGCCCTGCCTGGCTCGGCGAGGAGCTCTGGGCAGGACCCCACGCTGCCCTCTCCTCCTCCACCCCAGAGTGGCACAGAACTGCCATATAAACTCCAGGCTTACCCAGGCAGCAGACTTCCGATGGCTGGCTCCCGGGACACAGGTTTGGGGTCTCCCCAAGATCACAAAACCAAAACTGAGATAAAGATCCAGGTCTGGAGCAGTAGGGGAGCAATAGGGGTCCCCAGCAGCACAGGCCCTGCACAGCAGACAAAGACAGGGCCAGCCCTCTCAGCCTCGTCCACCGTGACCAAGGGCGTCACACCTCTGTGTCCTGGGAGGTAGTGGTGCCCCATCTTACCAGCAGGGAGGCCCTGAGCAGCAGAGTGACTGGACTAGGGTCACACAATGAGCAGCATGCCAGCCAGCACCTGGCACGGACTGGCAGAGCCCTGCACGGAGCTCCGTTCCCAGCTGGGCATCTTGCCTCCGCCATCACACTGCACGGTCACCTGTCTTCCTGGGTGTCAGTTCGTACCCCTGGCTGCGCTGCTGCCGGGGTCGAGGCGAGGACCTAAGTTTGTGGGTTCATTCACTCATTCCCAGCTGAGCAGCGAAGACTGACGGGGGCCGGGCGTGGGGAGCTGGTCGGATGTGCTTGGGCCCAGGCCCGCAGCACCCATGCCTCTGCCCCTCTCCCCTGCCAGGCAGCATCTTGCCGGTGACCGTGTACGACCAGCATGGCTTCCGGGTCCTCTTCCACTTCGCCCGAGACCCGCTGCCTGGGCGCTCCGACGTGCTGGTGGTGGTGGTCTCCATGCTGAGCACCGCCCCCCAGCCCATCCGCAACATCGTTTTCCAGTCAGCCGTCCCCAAGGTGACACTGTCATACCCTCCTCCTCTCAAGGCAGGGTGACTCCAGGCTCGATGGGGGCCACCTGGGAGCGGGGTCTCTCTCTTCCTGGGGACTCGGGGTAAAAAGCAACCAAAGGACAGAGCCCCAGGACCCCAGAGGCGGAGCTGGTGGGCAGGCGGGGCTGGGTTCCTCGGGATGGGGAGAAGCCAGGGCTAGCTGTGCCCGTCCTGCCCTCCTGGCCACAGGTCATGAAAGTGAAGCTGCAGCCACCCTCGGGCACGGAGCTGCCCGCGTTCAACCCCATCGTCCACCCCTCAGCTATCACCCAGGTCCTGCTCCTCGCCAACCCCCAGAAGGTGAGGGCCCAGCTGGGACGGGGCGCTGCTGTGGGTGGGGCAGCCTGACCTCTGACCTCTGACCCTGTGCCTTCATCGTCTCTGCCCAGGAGAAGGTTCGCCTCCGCTACAAGCTCCTCTTCACCATGGGCGACCAGACCTACAACGAGATGGGGGATGTGGACCAGTTCCCCCCGCCCGAGACCTGGGGGAGCCTCTAGAACAGAGAGGGGAGGGGAGAGGAGAAGGGGGCGACGGGACTGGCCACGGGCTAGCCTGGGCAGGAGGCTGCGGTGGCCTAGGACACCCTCTGTCCCCGTGGCCATCTCCCCTGTGCCTGGTGCTTCTTCCCTCACCCCTGCGCCCCCTCCTTCCGTATCCCCTCCCCTGCTGAGCCAAACCCAGCAGGAGGCTGGGCCTGGGTTTGCACTGCTGGGGACCTCACCACAGGCCGGAGCCTGTCGCAGGGAAGGGCTGTGGCCCAGGAAGGACTTGGGTCCTTGGAAGAAGCATGGCTGCCGGGCAAGGGCCAGGACCTCGGGCCCAGCCCCGACCCCAGCCTGGGGTGGGGTCACCCCCGCCCATCTCTTATGCCTTATGGGAAGGCCCAGCCATAACGTGGAGCCATGCTGCAGCCACAGGGACAGCTCAGGCCTCCTCCACAGGAACTGGGTAACTGGGGGGGGGCGCCGCCCGCACCCCCAGCTGTTTGCACTCTCTGGTGTGTGGTTTGACTCAGCTTTTATTTCTGAGTGGCCCTGTGGTCACCATCTCAGGGGGCCCAGTTGGGGGAGCCCCACCCGTCTCCTCCTCCTCCTGGGGGTCTCCCTCTATGGGCCCGGCCCCTTTGCTCTCAGGCTCCTGAGGAGCTGCGGGGGCCATGCAGCTGAGGGCCCCAGGGTAATGCCAGAGGCAGGGGGCCCCGCCGGGGGCCCCAGGACTTCTGACCAAGGGAGGGCCGGCACGGGCTCAGAGTCCCCTCCTCCCTGGGCCTCTGCTGGGCCTCCTGTGGGTGCCTCGCCTCTGTCCATCTGTTCGTGGGCAGGAGTGGTCAGTGTGTGAGTGAGAGCAGGAGTATTTATGGAAATAAAATGTCCTTTTTCCTGGACCAGCTCTCTCGTGGCCCCTCTGAGGTGAAGGGAGATGGAGACGGGGGTCCCAGGGCTCTCCTGCAGGCCTCTCTGCCTCTGCATTGGGGGATCAGGCCCTGGTTCCTCTCCCCACCACCCCTGCGCCCTGCACAGGAAGAGGCCCCGCTTGGGCCTGTGGCCAGTGCTGAGTCACCAGAGAGGGCTCAGGCTGTGGCTGGCGGCTGCAGAGCCGTCCCAGCTGGAGAGGAGCAGCCCTCCTCTGCTCGCTCCGCTCTGGGGCCGCCCGGAGCCCTGGCCGAGCACAACTTCCTCCTGCAGCTCTCCGCTCTCATAACAACTGCCGCAGCCCCGCCCCAGCTCCGGCCTCGGCCTCCTGCTCCCCTTCCCCAGACGCTGCTCCCAGGAAGCCAGGCGCCAGTTGCAGCTTGTTTCTGGAGAGGCCTCGGACCCTGCACTGGGCCCCCTGCCACTCCCAGCTGCAGCCCACTTCCCCTGCTGTTATCAGTTTCTTAGCTGGGGGCTGGGGTCCAGGCCCCGGGAGTGGCTGAGAGGCTGAGGGGCTGGGCAAGCTCACTGAGCTGAGCGGGAGGGGTTACTGAGGGAGCTGGGATGGTGTGGAGCCAGCCCTCCACGCTGCTCGGCAGGAGAGAGTTGCTGTTCAGTAAATCTGGGCAGGCCGGCCGCCATTGCTGCTCCCCGCAGAGGATGGGAAGCCCTGTGTTTAAGAAGCCAGTTTCGCTTTGTCTGACCTAGTGTTCCCCAGTCTGGACTTAGCCTCCGGACCGCTTCCTCTTAGACACTACGATATTGAGATGTGCTGAGGGCAGCCAGCCCCTGGTTTTCAGAGCCCTGCACATCCGACTCCCCACTTCTGTGCAGCAGCTGAGGGACGCTTCTCTGGCCGGGACACTGCAGGGCAGGGGGGCGCTCCACACCCGCCATGCTGCCAAGGGGACAAAAGTGGCACTTCCAGCGTCCCCTGGACACTGCCCTCCCAGCTGTTTCCGTCCCCCCAGGCAGAAGTCTCCGAGAGAGTGTAATTGGAAGGTCCTTCCTCCTAAATGAAACACCCTGTTTCCTGTAAGGCCCCTGGGGTCCCAGAAGCACCATCTGGAGCTCAGCCTCTGCCAGCCGGCCGGGAAAGGCTGCATGTGGGCTGAGGGGGGGAGGGGTGTGATGGCAGCCAGTCAGGGGCTGCTTCCAGTGGGTTCCCTGGCTTGCTGTGTGACTCTGAGCAAGGCCCTTCCTTCTCTGGTCTTCAGGTTCCTCGCTTTAAAATAGTGGTGGGGAACGTCCGGCCCGCGGGCCATATAAGACCCAAGAAATCATCTGGTCTGGCCCTGCCGAGGCAGTAGGGGTGCGTTCATTAAATGTTTGGCCAAATAGAGCAGGCTGACTTTTAAGTTGATAATGGTGTATGGCCTCGAAAGATGTCATAAATATGAAATGGCCGTTGGCAGAAAAAAGGTTCCCCACCCCTGCTTTAAAAGGAAGTGGGAGGGACCGTGTGAGCTGTGAGGACCCTGAAGAGTCTGGGCAAAAGCGGACCCCAGCCCTGGGAGGTTGGCTCAGCCTGAAGGCTGTGGGTCCAAGTCTTGTCAAGGGCACGTCCCTCAGTTGCAGGCTCAATCACTGGCCCAGTTGAGGCACCTGCAAGAGGCATCCAATTGATGTCTCTCACATCGATGTTTGTCTCTCTCCCTCCTTCCACTAAAAATCAATGGAAAACATAATCTCAATTAACAACAACAAAAAAAACCTGTCCCAGACTGTCAGCTTAAGATGACCCAGATGTTACAGGGACAGGAAGATCCCTTCAGTCTTTCGGACCTCCCACCTTTCCTCGTTTGTAGTCTGTTCATCCAACTGTCTGTCCATCCTGCAAGTACCTCTTGAATAGCCCCCGGTGCCAGGCACTGCCCTGTCCTCAGCTCACAGCCTGGCATGGAACCTGTGAGCCAGGAGCTCAGCACGACACGCTGAGAGCCGGGAGGGAAATGCCCAGCAAGGCTCGAATCTGGGAAGGGTTGCGGGGGGGTCTAGTCAGGAAGGGACCCTTGGCTTCTATACTCCCTGAAGGAATCGTTCCCCAAGTCCCATCTGTCCATTCAGACAGGCGGGGAGCCCGGCGCAGGAGATCCAGAGCCTTTGGAGTCAATGGGCTGGAGTGGGGGGCACAGGAAGGGAGTGGGCCCTGCCTCTTGAAGGGTGACCCCACCTCCACCCCGGGACCAGCGGGACTTCCCAAACCCGAAGCCACATTTCCACTTCTATTTGTGGGGCTGGAGGCAGCAGCTCGTGTTGTGTTTTTTTTAGCAACCGCAGCACACTGCTCGTCCGCTCGTGCAGCCAAGAGAAACAGGCCACTGCTCGGCTGGGGAACCGGCCCTGCTGTCCCCATGCCCCCGCCCCGGCCGCGGTGGGCCTCCTGGCCGGGGCACAGGCACACCACGCAGGTGACAGGGGCCACCTCTCCCTTAGTCCTCGCAGCTGCCTGTGAAATGGGAAACTGAGGCCCAGGGAATGAGTACAGGCCTCCTATCATCAAGGACTTCACTTAGCACATCCTCCAGGGACATTGGTGTCCCCATTTAGGGGCCAAACCATTGCCGCCCGCCTTCTGAGCCTCCACACCTCTATCAGCGGCTGTCCTTTGCGGCTGGGGTTAAGGTGCAGGCTCCCTAGGGCCTTGTGCCCCAGCCCCACCCCAGCGTTTCCTGGGGAGTCCTTTCAACTGGAGCAGGAGGCAAGGAAGTGCTGGGAGCCCCAGCAATCATACCACATGCCTCGCTGCTCCAGGCGGAAGCCTCCACGCAGGGCAGCACTGATACGACCAAATCAGCAACGTGGCAAAGTGTCTACGACGAGAGATTCTTGCGGCCCCAAGCTGACCCCTGCTGCCCCCGCTGCACTGTCCCAGCCACGCACGCCCCTGCCACATCCTGCTCGAGCTCCACAGCAGACACCAGTGTCACTCTCTCAGCCTGTACTGAGGCCTCGGGGCTCAAAGCAGCCAGGGGGATTTCTGGGTCTTCAGGCGGTGCCCTCTGCACAGCGGGCGAGCACATGGGCTCTTTCTAACTTGGTCTCTACCACTTCACCAACTAGGAACCTCGGGACAGGAACCTCAGTCGGCTCACCTGTAAAATGGTGGCAATACCAACCTCACTGGAGGATGGGCTAAAGTACATGAAGTAACTGCCAATGTCCCAAGGCGGCAGGACACGTTTAGGGGGCAACTGAGGCAGGTAAAGGGCCTCTGCATTCCTGACTTTGAGGCTGAATGAGAAAGAGGGCCAGGCACTGTCCTAAGCACTATACACATTAACTCTTTCAATCCTCAGCAGTAGCTGCTGCTATTACAAGTCCCACTTTACAGAGGACACTGAGGCTTGCAGAGGTAAACTACCTGACCCAAGGTCACCCAGCTGGTGAGAGGCCACGCCCAGACAGCTGGCTCCCTCCACACCCTGAAGTTCACGCCCTTGCTGTCTTTCGGGTAGGAAATAAGTTCATTGATACAGGGCCTTCGTTTGTGCTTTGAGTCAGCTGTGTGTTTTGAGCACGTTGCGGAGGCTTCAGCATGAGCCAGACAGGACTCAGGCCTTCTGGAGAGGAGAGCCAGCAAGGCCGTCAAATCCCTGCAGCCCTCGCTGGTTTGGCTCAGTGGGTAGAGCATTGGCCCGAGGACGGAAAGGTCCAGGGTTTGATTCCGGTCAAGGGCACATACCGGTCAAGGACACATACCGTAGTTGCAAGCTGATCCCCGGCCTTGGTCGGGGCATGTGTGGGAGGCAACCAATCTGTGTCTCATCTCTCTCTGCCTCTCCCCCTCCCTTCCACTCTCTCTAAAAGTGAATGGGAAAATAGCCTCAGGTGAGGGAGGAGTAACAACAAAAACCCTTGCAGCGCAAGGTTCGAGGTCTTGTGACTGGAAGAGGGGTTGGCTGGCGACCTCCGCGGTCCCCTTCTGCCTCTGCAGTTCCAGAACTACAACTTCAACCCCCACCGATGGAAACTTCCGAGTCCAGAAATCTCCGGTTACAACATCCTTTGAAGGAACAGCCTACAATCCAACTTTTGGAGCTTCCAACCTTTTCTGATTCAACATCCAAGTTGAGTCATAAAAAGGCATACAAGATACCTCTTAAACTTAAATATACCCTAAAATGTGCCCCTCGCCTGGCCAAAAGGCACGGCACTCCACCCTGGCCGCACGGAGCGGCCAAGGCTGGAGGGGAGGGAGGCCTGGAGCTCACGTGGCCTGATTATACCCGGCTCAGGGTGTTTCCCCGGCAGCTGCGGCCACAGCCCAAGAACTGGCTGCTCCCCAGGCTGCGGCTGGGGCTCAGGCCGGGGCAGGTCTGGGGGGACAGAGTAAAAGCCGGGCCTTCTCCTCAGGGACCCCGGTGTGGTCCCGGCTGCAGGTGGGCTGAAACGGTGGGGATGCAGGTAGCCTGTCGATCTCCCACATGGCAGGTCAGTGGGAACCTGGCGTCAAGCTTTCTAATTCTGCACACAGTAGGTGTTGCCCATTGCAGAGAAAGGGGAAACTGAGCCACCACAAAGTTCCGGGTTCTGGCCAGTGAGGAAGGTGGCGAGGACAGACACTGCAACCCAGCCCGCCATTTTAAGAAGCCCGGTCTACACCGGACTCGTGTCTCCCTCATGGAGGCATTCTTCAAACGCCGCTCTCTTTCCAGAATCCCCTCCAGGGGCTTCCAGTTGGGGCGAGGCAGGTGGGATCTCATCCTGGCCGGGGCCTCCAGCTTCTCCCACTCAGGTGGGAGCCTCTGGCTCAGGCAGCAACAGCTGAGGGTTCCCTTCTTCCCCCACCCCCCACCTCCTGGGGCCCGCCTGGCTCTCCCTTTGAGGAGTGAAGAGGCAGCCAGAGTCCAGCCAGTGCCCACTGTGAGCCAGGCCCCTGCTGGGCACTGGATCACGGAGATGCCCGAGGCCGAGGTCCTGCCCTAGAGAAGTGCCCAGTCTGCCCACTCGCACAAGTAGGTGCTCAAGTAATCCTCAAACTGAACTGAAACTCCAGCTAATCAAAGTGCAGGGCTCGCCCCTGCACCTTCTCCCCCTCCCCCACCCAGGGCTCCTGGTGTCTCAGGGGTGCAGGGGCTCCGAGGAAGGAGGGCCCCCTGTTTCCCAAAGGCTCTCGTCTTGTATTAGCCAGCAGTTAGCTAGGGAGCACCTACTGTGTGCCCAACTGTTGCATACGCAGAACCAGATGTAACTGCTACTGCGTTTGGAGGGGCAGAGCAGCACCCATATCACTGCCTTATCGGAGAGGAGGGCGGGCACTGAGGGGTGTGCCAGCAGGGACTTTTCAGATGGGGGAGAGCCGTTGGTGCGGGGCTGGGGGAGAGCAGGGTGGTGCTCTGGGAGTGCTGGCTGTGGTGGGAAGGTGGCGGGTTCCCCTTTAAAGGGGTGAGGGGAGCCCTAGCCGGCTTGGCTCAGTGGATAGAGTGTCTGTCTGTGGACTGAAGGGTCCCGGGTTTGATCCCGGTGAAGAGCACATGCCAAGATTGCCGGCCCAGTCCCCAGTGTGGGGCGTGCAGGAGGCAGCCAGCCAATGATTCTCTCCCATCATTGCTGGTTCTCTCTCCCTCTCTGAAATCAATAAAAATCAGTAATTTTTAAAACATACATAAAGGAGGTAGGGAAGCAGGAGCGTGGATGCTGGAGGGGCGGGCAGAGGTATCTTGTCTGCCCTTTGAGCCGGACAGAGACATCAGGGCCAGAGTGCCAGGGACTTATCCAAGGACATGCAGCAGCCGAAGGACCCCAGCCCACTGCCCAGCAGGGAGGCACCGCTGGTCGGCCTAAGAGGGGAGGGCAGTCAGGGCCACAGATCCTGGGGGAGGGGTGGGGAGGGGACAGTCCTGGCTGCTGGGAGGACCTTGGGGAGGGAGTCCAGGGCAGCATCCTTCCGCAGGTCCGGCCACACCAGAGGTCAGCGAGGCCCGTCCCTGGCCTCTGCCCCCTAAGCAGGGAACCCTTTCCCCTCGGAGTGGGGTGCAAAGGTTCTTTCCCTCCGGGCGGGCGGGCCGGCGGTGGGTGGGGCAGGAACGTGGGGCGGGCGCGGCGGCAGGAGCGGGCTTACCTGCTTCCCGCCGCCGGGACGGGGCGAGGCGGACGAGCAGGAGGAGCCGCGCACACACCTGTGGACAGACGGGCGGGCGGGCGGACGGACAGACGGCCGACCCACCGACACGCACCGGGCCGGCCAGGGGCCGCGGGGGAGCCCGGAAGACGGGGCGAGCGAGAACCCACACTTGCCGGGAGGAGTGACCCGGGGGCCGAGGGCGGAGCCGCGCGGGGGGCGGCGGGAGCGCGGGGCGGGGGCGCGCGCCGGCCCAGGAAGCGGAGAGCGCCGCCCACCCAGCCCGGCGAGCGCGGCGCGCACAGGCGGCCGGGCCGGGGGCTGCGGGCCCTCGACCCCCTCGGTGACCCCGCCGCCGCCGCCGCCGCCGCCAGCCGCCCCCCAAGATGATGAAGCGGCAGCTGCACCGCATGCGGCAGCTGGCCCACACCGGCAGCCTGGGACGGTGAGTGCCCCGCGCGCCCCGCTGGACCCGGGGGCAGGGGAGGCGCGCGCGGGGCGGCGGGACCGCGGACTGACCGGGGCCCCGCGCGCCCCCGCCGCTCGGAGCTCCCCCCGCCTCCCAGCGGGAGCAAGAGGGAAGGGGCACCCCTATGGGCCCCCCCATGAAAGCGGGGTGCAGGGAGGGTCCAAGATGCTGCGCCTCCTCTGCGTCCGCGGGCCCCCGGGGAGCGCGCCTCCCGGTCTCACTTGTCCCCTCCGCGCAATGGGGACAGCGTCGCGGGCCGCCCGGCGGGGGAGGGGCGAGGACGGGGCCCCGGACCGGGGGGAGGGGCGGGGACGGGGCCCCGGACCGGGGGGGAGAGCCGGTTCCCGCCGCCGTGCGCCCCGCTCCTCCCCCCCCCCCACCCCCATCCCCCGGCCCGGCCCGGAGGCCGCTTCTGCTTTCCCAGCCTCAGGTGGAAGCGGCACCGGCCTCCCTGCTCCCACCCCGGCCCTCCTCCCCCTCCCACCTCCAGAGAGGAGGCCGGAAGTTTGGGGAGCTCCCCTGGCCTGTCTGCTCTCCGCTTCCCCCTGCATGGATGTCTCTCCTTTCGGGGGTCCCGGGGGGAGGAGGGGACTGGGGTGCCCAGGGCCCTGGCTCAGAACACGCATGCCTGCCTGTGGGGGCCTGGACCCCCTTTCCCCCCCCCCCCCCCCCCCCCCCCCCCCC
>PVJN01058879.1:0-12029 GCA_004026805.1 Lasiurus borealis | reverse complement strand
AAGTGTAAAGTATGCCAAGTGAGAGGAAGGAAAAAATAGCTAAGAACAATGATAACAATAACAAATAATAACACTCTTGGCACTTACTGTGTGCCCTGCGCAAAAACTAATTTAATTCTCACAATAATCCTATGAGATGGATTCTATTGTTGGGTGCTGGCTCACTCCCAGGGGTAACTGAGGTGAGGGCAATGAAGGAGATATTTACAAAGGTGTGGGCAGGGTTGAAGGAACTATGGTAGGGGCGGGGGGTGGCTAGCAAGCAGGGAGCTGGGACTGCTCTTGGTGCTGAAGGTGCGTAGTGGGGAGTGGTTTCAGAGCTGAGGTCAGGGTGTGGGTCAGGAGCCTGATTGGGGTGGGTGGAGGAGTGGTGGGGAGGAGGCAGAGCCACCAGCAGGTAGGGAACTGGGTAAATAAATGGCCTGATTTATTTACCTCCGGCCTCTCTTTGACTGAATCCAACCAGAGGACATGGGGAAAACCACTGGTCAGCTCAAGGGAGCATAGAGAAGGGTGGGAAGGGAAGGGCAGATAAATATTTACCACAACTGTTATCCTTTTGTACAAATAAGAAAGGTGAGACACAACAAAGGGGAAAAACAATCTCAAGATAAAGGATAATTAAAAAGTGACTTTTGATATCGTGTAATTCAAGAGGGCTTCTCTGAGGAGATGACTCATGCAGTGAGAGGGACCCTTGGAGGGAAGAAAGTTTCAGAGGGGACTTCAGGGATAAGGTCAGGAAAGTTCCAGGTGTGTTGGAGAAACAGGAAGAAGGTCAGATCAGAATCACCACAGTGTTGGAGCAAGGTGGAAAGACGTGTTAAAGAGAAAGCACTTATTATTACCAGCAGCAGGATCCGCTCCGAGGGAGGCCCTTCCTGCTGGGCAGGCTGATCTGGACTCACAGAGG
Organism: Lasiurus borealis; assembly: GCA_004026805.1. Taxonomy (NCBI): domain Eukaryota; kingdom Metazoa; phylum Chordata; class Mammalia; order Chiroptera; family Vespertilionidae; genus Lasiurus; species Lasiurus borealis. The sequence continues at coordinate 11,116 of PVJN01058879.1, read as the reverse complement.
GCTCGTGTGGACACCAGGATGCCTTCCCCTCATCGGGTCGCCCGCCTGGTGAGTGGTGAGCTGAGAGTGGCCAGGTCTCGGCTGGAGGTTCTTGGCAGGATGCCTGTCTGGATGGACGGGCTGAGCTTGGCTCAGGGCCCGAGGATTCTGCAATGCAGCCATCAGCCCCCTGAGTGATGAGCGCTGCTAATTGCACAGAACGTGTTTAGAATGCAGCCCAGGTGCCAGGCCCTGCTCTACATGCAGCGCCACATGGGAGGCTCCATCCCCCATGCACCAGACGTCGCCTCCACAGGACACCACTCAGACTGAGATGCCCTGCAGCTGTCTGGGTGGTGAGTGATCACTGCAGGCCTCCATGACTCCTGTTTCATGCCTTGCCCAGGCCCACAAGGGGGGAGGCACATTTCTGAGGGGAAACAGTCTTCCAGCTGTGTCACATGCTGAAATCCAGGTGTTGGCATTATGTAATTTACATACTGGTTTTCATAACATTTGTCTATATGCATGTATGTATTTGTCCATCAATCCATCTTCCTGTCTATCCATGTTTGTGCTTTGATCTTTCTACTAGAGGCCCAGTGCACAAAGTTCATGCACTTGGTGGGGGGGGGGTCCCTCAGCCAAGATTATGAAAGAGCGCAGGCCAGGCCGAGGTACCCCACCAGTGATCAGGGCCATGGGATGTGAAAAGTTGGCCAGCCAGGATGGGACTTCAGGAGGGCTCTAGGGCATGTCCAGCCTGTCTCTCTCAGTCCTGCTCAGTCAGACCCTAGCAGCAAGCTGACCTACCAGTCAGAGAATCTGCTCCCTAGTGCTCAGGGCATGTCATAGTGAGCGGTTGAGTAGCCTTAACATATCATTAGCATATTATACTTTGATTGGTTGAGTAACCGACCAGACAACCAGACACTTAGCATATTAGGCTTTTATTATATACAATCATCTATCTATCTATCTATCTATCTATCTATCTATCTATCCATCCATTCACCTATTTCCTACTTTTCTATTACCTATTTATAAATCTATCATCTATTATCTATCTGTTTATAAATTATCATTTATTATATATCTCTATCCATCCATTCATCTACCTTCTTCCTACTCTTCTATCTATATTTATCTATCTATAAATCATATTGTCTATTATCTATTTATCACAAACAGCTAACTATTGGGCTAGCCATTATTGATCACTTACTCCATTTAAAGAATGATTCATAGAACCTTAACTTATTTCATCATCACAAAAACCTTGTGAGGTATATACTACATGATTCTCATTTTAAGATGGTGATACTGAGGCACAGAATGGTTATGTAACTGTCTTAGGGTCATCGCACAACTAGTATATGAGAGAGTGGAGACTTGAACCCAAGAAATCTGGCTCCAGAGAAAGGCTGAAAGAATAATACAGTGATCACTTGCATATCCACCAACTTAGAGAAAAAATTGTTGCCACTTTGCAATTTCTGCTCTCTCTTTCTCTACACACATACACATACACACACAAACACACATAGATGTTTGCTGAACTATTTGTAAGTACATTGCATATGTCATAATATTACACCCTTAATACCTCAGTATGCACCCTCTAAGTATAATATATTCTCCTAGAATTAAAATTGTTTCTTTCTCCCCAGCTTTAATTTAGATATAGCATTGAATAAGGTTAGGGTGTGATGACTTAACATATTTTTTATGTTAAGTAACATATATGTTATGAAATGATCATCACAGTAAAGTTGGTTAACACATTCATCACCCCACATAGGTACAGTTGTGTGTGTCTGGGATGAGAACTATTAGCAATTTTCAAATATACCCTATAGTATGCTAACTATAGTCACCATGCTGCACACTGCTTCCCCAGCACTTGTTTATTGTATCATTGGAAGACTGTACCTTTTGACCACCTACACCCATTTCCCACGACCCCCACCAATCTGTTTCCTGTTTCAATGAGTTCAGTTATTTTAGACTAGAGACCCAGAACATGAAATTCATGCATATGTACAGTCCCTAGGCCTGGCCTGCAATGAGGGCCATCTTCCCTGGCTGCTGGCAGCTGGCACCACCCCCCACCATCACCCACCTCTGGTTCCCTGTTTGTCATTGGGTGATCGGGGCCTGCAGGCTGGGGGTAGCTCCTGTGTTGAACATCTGCCCCATGGTGGTCATTGTGTGTCATAGCAAACAGTTGTTCTGCTTTCTGTTGATTTGCATATTACCCTTTTATTATATAGGATTTGAGATATAAGTGAAATCATACAGTATTGGTCTTTCTCTGTCTGACTTATTTCACTGAGCATAATGCCCTAGAGGTCCATCTGTGTGGTCACGAAAGGCAGAATTTCCTATTTATGGCTGCATGATATTTCGTGGTGTATACATCACATGTTTTTATCCATTCATTCATTCATTCATTCATCCACAGACACGTAGGTTGTTTCATGACATAGATACTGTGAATAATGCTGCAACACATCTGGGGTGCAGATATCCCTTAGAGTTAGCGCTTTCATTTCCTTTGGATATATACCCAGAAGGAGATAATATGGCAGTTGCTGGATCATATGGTAATTCTACATTTTATATTTTTGAGGAATCTCCATATTGTTTTTCAATTGACATTTCCACCACCAGTGCATGAGAGTTCTCTTTTTTCCACATCCCACCAACACTATCTCCTGTGTTTTTTACAATAGCCATTCTGATGGGTGTGAGGTGACATTTCATTGTGGTTTGGATTTGTATTTCCCTGATGGTTAGCGATGTTGAGCAATTTTGGAATGTCTTGTTTGGGAAAATATCTATTCAGGTCCTTTGCCTGTTTTTAACTGAATTACACACAGCGGGTCCTCAAATAACATTTCGTTCAGCATCGTTTAGTAGAAAGGTTCTAACACTGGTGAGAAAAAAAAGTCGATGCCTGGCTGGGACAGCTGTCTATGGAGTTTGCAGTTTCCCCAATGTCTGTATTCATTTTCTCTGGGTGCTCAGGATCCCGCCCACATCCCAAAGATGTGCACATGAGGTGAATGGGGTATCTCTGTTGTCCCAGTTTGAGTGAGTGTGGGTGGCTGTGTGAGTGGCCCTGTGGTGGGTGGGTGGCCAGTGGAATAGGCTCAGGAAATGTGAGCAAGAGAAAGTCCCTTGCAATCAACAAAGAGGAAGTAGAGCCCAATTCCGCTGAAGGCAACCATATCCAGCTGAGTGATTCTCCACCTTTCACCCTTGTTATAGAAACCTGCAATGCATGAAGAAATTTCAATCCACCTTCCCTTTCACCCCCCTGAAAACTTCAGCTTAGTCTTCGAGCTCCCCATCGGGATGCCCACAGACATCAGACCATCCTCTGCCTGGTTGATTCACCTGCAGCTTCTCTGCGGCAGCTGCAAGGCCGCTTGGAACTGTCTCTTCCCTCACCATCTTTTATGTTTCCTCTAGCCATCAGCCAAACATTTTTCAATCCCCTCTGCTCTTTTTTTGTTATTCCCCAAACCTGTCTACTTGTTTCTCTTTGGTGGTGGGGAAGCCGGCCTTTCTGACAGCCAGAGACTTAAATAGATCACGGGCCCTAATGGACCTCACAAAAAATAGCTACACTGCTCTGAGCGATGGCCTCTCTCAGAATGAGCTATAAAGCTGGCCGGGGTGTTGCATGGCACGTTTGTACACCGTAACTCCTGCTCAGTATGATGCATTCCACTGGGAGCATCCTGAGCCAAAATACAGCATTTTTGCAAAGTCCATCAAGAGGTTATTTTGGGCAGAGTTTTAACAAAAATGTTTCTTGAGGCTTGCAGGAGGGAGGGAGCTTTGAAGAGAATAATACTTGTAATAGCAATCATATCTACCATTGATGGAGTTCTTACTATATTCGAGGCACCATGTTAAATATTTTACATGCATATCTCATTTACTCCTTGCTATGAGTCTTTGAGGTATAAGTATTGCATTTATGCCAGTTTAGAGAAAATGGAGACTCAGAGAGAAGTCACTTGCCCTGCCCCCAGAGTTTCAGACTGTGTGTGTCTGGGGTGCCACCTGAGAATCTGCATCTTTAACCAGTGCCCGGGCAATGCTGTTGGCCCCGGGGGACACAATTTGAGAACCACTGAGTTTCCGAGCATCTGTTCTTGTGCAGGTGTCCCCTCCGTTCACCTGGACTGGCCCGCACTACAATTCAGCCGGTGAGTTTCATTACCCCGTTTGGGGTTCAGAAGAGGGAAGTGGCATTTACTCAGAAACACAGGCGTGGCTGGCTTCACTTCCACTCCTCTGCACTCTCACTGCAGGAGCTGATGGACCCAGACATATGGAGGTTTCAGAAATACTTTTTGTTAAAAAGATTCTTGACATAGTTTTTTAGCTTAATATTATTTATTTATTTATTTATTTATTTATTTATTTATTTATTTATTTATAAAGAGGAAGGGAGAGAAACATACATGTGAAAGACATCAATCGGTTGCCTCCTGCACGCCCCCTAGTGGCTTTGAACCCACAAGTAGAGCATGTGTGACACCCAACCAACTGAGCCACTTGGGTCAGGGCTTGAGATGGTTCTTAAAACCATTGGGTCCCATAGAGAAGCCAGGTTAGGGTTTGCTCATCCCTCCTTACCATCCCTGGGCCACTACTAGGAGCATAAGGAAATCCTTACAGACTCCCTTCTGGTGCTTCTGATGCTGACAAGCATATTTTTCTCAGTAGAGCTTGAGAGGAAAATCCCAGACACTTCCTTCTATCTGTGCATTTGTGGTTCCTGACTCCATGTGCCCCTTGCCCAGAACTGATAACCCTGCCCCTTCTCAGCGCTGTGCCTGGCCCTCTGGTGGACTCAAGAGTTAATGCAACTTCCAAAAGTTTATCATGGGAAGCACAAAGCCTTTGGGCACATCTGCCTTGAGTCTCAATCCTGGCTGTGGAATGTCAATAGCCAGTCCCTCTGGCAGAGCTGTGCATGACATTGTGCTGCGAGAATCTGGCATCGGGTATCCTATCCTTAGAAAGCATCCTCGGTAAATTCTGAGATCAGCCAGGGGAAAAATCTGCTGAGGATGAATCAGAGGGCTGAGGGCTCCTCCCTCAGATTTCCCAGAGCACAGGGTCTGGGGAGGAGAAAGAGAAGTTGCATCTCTGACCACCTTGTGTCAGGTGGTGTGGATGCCACCCTCCTCACCCACCTCCGGCAAAGTGCTCGTCACCCATGTCGTTCAGAGAACCAAACTCACAGCCACAGCGAGCAGTTGCCTGGGGGCACACCCAGGATGAAGACCTGGGTCCTCTGACCATAGCCTGGGGTGTACTTTGCTGCTCGGCCAGAATCTTCATCCGTCCTCTCAACAGACATTTTTAAGGACCAGATAAATACTTGGTGCTTTCCTAGGTGCTAGGGGTTTAGGACAAGACAGGTGGACACAGTTCCTCTGCTCCTGAAGGTTATAGTCGAAGTAAAGTGGTTACAACTGGGAGTATTTCACACTTGCTCCCACCCAGGACACTGGACAATGCCTGTGACATTTCTGATCATCACAACTGTGACTGGCATCTGGGGACAGAGGCCAGCAATGCTGCTTAAACATCCTGCAATGCACATGACAGCCCCTGCCAACCCAGAATGGTCTGGCCCTTACTGTCAGTAGTGCTGAGATTGAGTAACCCTGGAATAGGGAGTAAGACAGACACACCAAGAGGCAATTAAAATATAAGTGGCGGGGAGGAGCCTCACAGGTTTGGCTCAGTGGATAGAGCGTCGGCCTGTGGACTGAAAGGTCCCAGGTTCGATTCCAGTCAAGGGCATGTACCCTGGTTGCGGGCACATCCGCAGTAGGGGGCATGCAGGATGCGGCTGATGGATGTCTCTCTCTCATCGATGTTTCTAACTCTCTATCCCTCTCCCTTCCTCTCTGTAAAAAGTCAATAAAAAATATAAAGAAAAAGTAAAATACAAGCGGGGGAGAGAGGTGGATGGCCTCTGTGTTGGAGGAAGTTGAGGTTGGATCCAGAGAAAGGCACCTCATGCATGGATCTGGGATCTAGAAGGACTCCAGGAAGAGGTGATGCTGAAGCTGAAAACCGACCAGATGAGTCAAACATGAGAATGTGGGTTGGGGCAGGAGTGATCCAGACAAAGGAAGCAGCACATGCTCACACCTCGGCTTTTCTGGGCACCCAGTATCCACCACACTTGTCCTAAGCAGTGTGCACTCACTCCTGCTTTTACTGTGGGATCCTTAGAGGTGAATACTTCTACTATCCCCATGTTGTAGCTGTGGCACCTGTAGCACATCTACAGGTCAAATGACTTGCCCAAGGTCACACAGTTGATATGCAGTGGAGCTGGAATTAGAACCGGGCACCGTGGCTCCAAGAATCCATAACTTTGACCACTTTGTTACATGCAGATGCTAATTCACTCTATTAGGGGCATGAGAAATTGGGGGGTGAGGGGAGAGATGCACGGAAAGGTGGCCAGTATGCAAGCCACCTGAAAAATTTAGGCAAGGCCTAATGGTCGTGGGAAGTCACTGAAGGATTTAGCTGGGAAAAGGACACATTTTGATATCTGGGGAGCAGCACAGGTCAAGCAAGAGCCCAGATTAAAAGGGCATGGAGGTAGAAAAGCCTTTTAAATTCATGATCCTAGAGGAAATCAGTTCCCTTTGTAGTCCAGGGAAAGGCAAGCATTTCTGAGCTTTGTGAGAAATCTCCCCTGTCCAGTATCTCTCCCCAAAAGTGCCAGGGGATCTCGGGTCATTCTGTGATAAAATTAGAACAAAGTGGGGAAGTGGCCTTTGGCACTGCATTTCACAGGCATCTTCTCTGCGGCCACCCCACCACCACACCCCTTGTGCTGGGAGCATGTCCAGCCTGACTTCTGACAGGCAATCCCCACCGCCGCCTCCTTTCCCCACATTTCAGGAAAGATGAACCCAAACCTTGTAAGTGGATCTGCATTGTTTGTTATTTTTAAACAAACCAAACAGAAATTGATCTGCCTTCTTGGGACCCTGGTGGCTGCCAAATGGCCTGGCTCCCCTACAGGTATTTGTGGTGAACGCCATCGGTTAGCCATGATGGCTTCAATAGCGAATAAGCAGAGAACTAATTATGGGCCCAGTGGCGTTGCTCTCATGAGCGGGTAACATCATTCACTACTAACTGGGGTGACAGTGAGCATCTCAGCTTCTGAGGAAGCTGGCATTTCCCGGGAACATGCCGACCCTTGGCTGCTCCTGTTTCCCCCAAGGAAGCTGGGATCTAGTGAGCTTCGGCTTTAAGGAGAATCCTGCCCACCTCCCATTGCTTTCTTCTCAACATACATATATTTATTGAGGACCCAAGTTTCAGACACTGGCCAATGGAGCTGATATCCTGGGGAATAAGCCAGAGGATAAATAGGCACCTAAAGAAGACCATTATCCAATGCTGATGAGGGCCGTAAGGACAGCATACACCTTGTACCTTAGGATGGAGTCCTTAAAGGGGCTTCTTTGAAGAGGCCGCATCCCACAGACCAGACGTGGCCCTGCAGAGATTCCAGCCAGTGCAGAGGCCTCAGGAAGCAGCAAGCTGGAGGTGTTGGAGGGCAGAAGGGAGTGCGCAGAGTGAATCCAAGGGGGAGGAGAGTGTAGGAGAGTGGGCAGGTCACTTCAGCTCTGCAGCCATCGCCGGCTTAGCTGCATGCTGAGGGCAGCAGAACACTCCTGGAGGACTTCAAGAAAGAGGCAAGCAGGATTCCTCTAAGATCAGTGGAGAGAAGGGACCATGCTTGACTGATGGAGCCTTGGACCAGGGTGCTTAGGCAGGGGTGAGAAGGGCAGGGCCCCAGGCATATTCTGAGGTTGAGGCCATGGGTTCTGGGTGATGGTGTTGGATGTGATCATTGAAGGCGGCTGGCTACATCCCTGCAAAGCATCCTCTTCCCCACCCTGTGTTTGTTAAGCACCTACTGTGTGCACTCTAAGTGCTCTGTCTACTGCGATACCAACACTCAAAGGCAATAGACTTTTCTCAGTAGCAAACCACAGTGGATTCCAGAGAGCCCACCATGCGAATATGAAACAATGTGTATTTTATTTTTGGTTTGGGTTTATTTCTGGGTCACAAGGACCTTTCAGATTCTCATGAGGAGTGACGTGGACTAACTCCCAGGAACATGTGTGTGCTTAAAGTAGTTTGCACGTGGATCCCCTAAAGACTATCCATGAAAGAGGTGGGGACCTGTGGACCTCAGGGAAGAGTCCCTTCTCTCAAGCTCACCCCCTGTATCTAATAAATCTCTAAATAATACCCTTGTGTCCAGCTTAAGTACCACCCAGCATGCCTAAGGAACAGGACAAGGGACAGTGCATCCTGGTGTGTATTATCTCCGCCATTCTGAACTGGAGATGAACTGCCCTTTTTGAACCACATGAGCTCATGGGGAAAAGAGTCAGGGGTCAGCGAGGACATCTTAGCCGGGCACTAGTGAAATGCCACGTTAGAGAGGAAGATTGGGAAAGCTTGTGTCTGCAGAGGTGGTTGTATGCTGAGCGGGTTTGGGCAAGTCCAGGCACTCCAGGGCTTCATGTAACAACGCTCCTGCCCAAGCAGGCTGGGTTATTTGGAGAATCAAACGAGAGAACGCACATGAGAACCCCTTTATAACCCAAACAGGCAAGGCTTAAAGTGCTGTAACTCTGAGCGTTCATCAAGGCATACTTCTGAAGCTCCCTGCTCAGCCCCGGAAGGTTCTGCTATGGAAAGCAAACTTTTCAGTCTGTTGCAACATCTTTTGAGGTAATTATTGGCATCTTAAGAAACAGGCTGGAAATTTTTCGCCTACACTCATAAAGCAGGTTGACTTAAACAATTGTTGCATTCTGCCGAGTAGCTGATGAATCACTGCTTATCATTGGATGTGTTCCAACATGTGGTCACATCTGGATCTATTGGAGGTACATGGGGGTTGGTGGAGGGGACAATTCTGACCAATTAGCTCTTTGGGTTAGGCGAGATTTTCCTATTTGTCCTCGCCTTTGTGTTTAGAAAGGTTTCTGAAGACCCGGAGTCCGCTGTTGTTCTTCATCAGTAGGAACTAAAGGGGAAGAGGAAGCTTTGGTGAGTTCAGGTTGCCGGCATGGTAGTTGTCAGGGTGATGCAGAGGGCTGGACAAGAACAGGCCACAGACTATGTGTTCAATGTGAAGGACAATTAACCCTGGATATTTGTACATCTGTAAAATAGAACATTTTTTAGCCCCTGGAAACTGATCTTGAAAAACAATATTAAGTGCCAAGAGAAGCTATTATTGTTGGGGTGGCTCAGTGGTTGAGCATCAACCTATGGACCAGGAGATCACAGTTCGATTCCCAGTCAGGGCACATGCCAGGGATTGCAGGCTCCATCACCAATGTGGGCTGTGCAGAAGGCAGCCGATCAATGATTCTCTCTCACCATTGATGTTTCTCTCTCCCCCTTCCTCTCTGAAATAAATAAAAATATATTTTTTAGAAAGCTTTTGTGGGTTACACTCCCCCAATAAATATAAAAAGATATGTTGATGTCATAAATCCCAGTACCTCAGAATGTGACCTTATTTGAAAACTAGAGATCCAGTACACAAATCTGTACACAGTGGGGTCCTTCAGGGTGGCCTGTAGAGATCTGGCCCCAGCTTGTACCCCAGACTCACAGCCCTGCAGCCCCACTGGGCACCTGCCTTGGCCTGGCACCACCCCTTCACCTGCTCTATCATCCTGCTGTGGGGTGATTGATCAGGACCAGGACCCCTGCGTGGCTTCCTCAGCACCTGGGAGCAGAACAGTGGCCCCACCCCCACCACCACCACCATTGGTCACCATATGTGGGGTGATCGGCAGGCGATCCAGCCCCCTCTTGCACCCGCCTTGACCTGGTACTGCCCATTCATCTGCTCCATCATCCCACCGAGGTCCTGCTCTTGTCACTGCCCATTGGGGCTGGCAGCACCTCCACTGCTACCCATTGCCAGCACCACATTCTGGCCATGTTCCATGCCGCCCCTTGGTGGTCAGAGCAGGTCACAGCAAGCAGTTGAACTCCTGATCGAATGACCATCGGAGGGGACAATTTGCATATTAGGTTTTTATTATATATAGGATAAGGTGATTACATATGTTATTAGTAAAAATAAGGTCATACTGGACTAAGATGGGCCTCTAATCCAATATGACCAGTGGTCTTTTAAAAAGAGACAGGACAGACATACACAGAGAACACCATGTGATGGTGGAGATGGAGAAGGGACTGATGCCACTTCCAGCTAAGAAACATGAAGGTCAGCCAGCAACTACCAGAAACCAGAGAGAGGCAGAAGGATTCCCTACAGGTTTCCTGGGAGCACAACCCTGCCAACACCTTGATCTTCGATGTCTAGCGCCCAGACTGTGAGACAATACATTTTTATTGTTTTTAGCCACCCAGGCGGTGGTGCTCTGTCTGGGCAGCCCTAGGAAATGAATGTGGAAGCTGTGGGTGTTATATTGCTAAGTGAAAATGCGACTGATAAGTCAGGGTGCCGAGTATGATCTCATTTATATAAAAATCATGATTCTGTAATTTCAAATGATGGGAGGATATACAATAAAATATGAGCAGAGTTATCACTAGGTGACAGAATTTCAGGTTTAAATGGTTGGTTTATTTTTCTAGTCCATATTTTCTCAGTTTTCAAAACAAACAGGTGATTAGCATAATAGGAAAAAAGATTATTTTTTACAAGAGTGATTGTTCTACTGGGAAGTAGGATCCTCACACATACGCCGTATACCACAAATATCATATTGAATGTGCTCCCTAAACCAGTTCCTCTCTCACCCACATGTGCTCAGATTAGGGCTCTCACTGAGAGAGAAGCAGAAGGAAGAGGATTTGCCCCTCTCCTTTTTCTGATAAGTGGCTCCTCAGCACTTCAGAGTGGGATCCAGATAAGATCTGCCATGCCCAGCCCCTGCCAATATCTCCACTCTGATTTCTCACATCTAGCCACCCCACCAATATTGATCAGCCTGTTCCTGCCCCTACACACACACACACACACACACACACACACACACACACACACACCACTTACACATAT
>PVJN01058878.1:0-12029 GCA_004026805.1 Lasiurus borealis | reverse complement strand
CAAAAGGGCTCAAATGAATAGAAAAAGACTGTAATTAAAATTAAGATGACAAAACAAACTTTAAACAATGTGAGTATTGCTGATAACATAGTAGCAAAGAAGTAAACAGGTGTTCTGGGTACCATGCTCCAGATATAAAGGCCTTATTCTCTCACCAATTCAGAACAAGTCTGAAGGGCTATCCCATCTTCAGAACGCTGTGCAGGCTTCTAAGGCTCCCATTGGAACTGCACTGTAGCTCACTTCTTTTCCTCCCCAATCCTACTTCCTTCCCTCTTTTCCCTTCCTTTCTGCAGGTGTTGTTGCCCTCAGACACTCTTCCTAATAACTTCCTGTATACCTATTTCTGTCTTAGAGTCCATTTCCTCAGGATACCCACTTTGCTGCCTTGCCCTACCCTAATGTACTTCTTTGATTTTACTGTCACTTGTAGGACAAATAGTTCTACCAGATTCAGCCCCCACCTCCCAAATCTCACTCACCAACATGTAACCTTCTCACAAACTACAGATAATGGGATCCAGCCAGGTGTTCTAAGTCAGGAAGAAAAGGAATGAGCAACTGAGCAGGAACCAGGAATTCAGCAGAGGAGCTGGCAGAATGTAAAAAGTGATATTTATAAAGCGGCTGCATTTGGTTCAAGTAGATAAACAAGTTAGAGGAAGAAGCCAGTGAGCCAGGCTGTTACTGATAACCTATGAAAAAAATATGACCCCCAGGATAAGTAAGCAATGTCGTTTTTTTAAAAAAATCTGAGGGACCTAAGTGATAGCAGATTGATTTTTAAGGTGGTCATATCTCTTTGTCACACTGGAATAGACTTTGTGATCCTTCCCAGAGTTAATTTATGATAGAAGAAATGATGGGCTGGAGAAATAGGGATCTAGATGTAAAACTAGAAGCCCCTTGTGGTGAATTGCTTAGAAGCCCACAATATGGTTCACCTTCAGAATATATACCCTTTTAAGATAAACAGTACCTATAGTATGACATTTGGGTATTGGCTGAAGTATGAAATTGCCAATATTCAACTGTATTTGACCTATAAAAATGGCAATTGTTTATTAAAATATTTATTGACTGTGTCCTCCAGTCAAATATAAATGTTACTTTGTTTAATTTTGTATCATAGTACCCCAAATAGTGTCTAGCACAGAGCAGGTACTGAATACAACATGTGGATAAATTAATTAAGACGTGAATTACTTTGCCCCAAATATATTTTGGTCATAATTTACTGTATTACTTAGAATTCATTCAATTATAAATAACAGAATTCAAATTTATATTTGTTAAGCAAAGAGAGAATTTATTGGCTCACACAATTGAAGATTCCAAGGATATCAAGTACTGGTTTCAGGAACAGCTAGATCCAGGGGCTTGAATAATGTCATAAAGATTAGATTTCTTGTCCTTGTTCAACTTGGATTTTATCTGTGTTAGCTTTATCCTTCGGAAGAATCTCTCTGTTTGATGGTTTCTAGTGGCTACAAGTTTATAGATATTATAGATATCAGTTTAGCAAACTAAGAAAATAAAAGTGCTTTCTTCACAATAGTTCAAGTCAAAACTCCTAACCTTGATTTTCACATAATCTACTTTGGCAGTATCTGAGGAGCTCAGGGAGGGAGTCATGTTCACCTCAATCAGTTGGACCAAGAATGGGAGAATGGGCTGGTTCCCTGAAGGAGAATCATGGTTTTGTTATCAAAATAATAATTATAGTAATAGCTAACACTTAATAAGCACTTATCTCCCAGGCACTTCTCTCAACACAATTCCCTCAACAGCACTATTATCTTCTCTACTTTACACATGAGTAAATTGAAGAATAGAAAGGGTCAAGCGACTTGCTCAAAACCACCTAACTGGGCCGAGACCGGTTTGGCTCAGTGGATAGAGCGTCTGCCTGCAGACTGAAAGGTCCCAGGTTCGATTCTGGTCAGGGGCATGTACCTTGCTTGCGGGCACATCTCCAGTGTGGGGTGTGCAGGAGGCGGCTGATCGATGTCTCTCTCTCATCAATGTTTCTGACTTTCTATCCCTCTTCCTTCCTCTCTGTGAAAAATCAATAAAATATATTTAAAAAAAAAACCACCTAACTGGGAAGACAGACAGGATTGAAGAATAAACAGTCTAATTACAGCTCATTCCCTTAACCAATACACTCTGTGTCCAGAAAAGAAGTTCAGGGATAAGAAAGAACATGGATGTCTACTTTGCTTTTTAACTTATAGAACCAATGGTTTGGTAGCATCTAATTCATGGTGGCAAATAGAGACTTACTGGTTTAGATGTTGGATCGTTGCCCGGGAGACAATTTTCTCTAAGCTGGTTCCAGAAGTGCATTTGATTGCTAAGAAAGTGTTTCCCAACAACCGTAGGACTCTGTTTTTTTATCTCTCTCCCACATCCCTTTTCTCAGCTTGATGACTTCTTCCAAGTTAATTAGATTTTGTACAAAAAATGATATTTAGAGTGTCTTCAATGTAATCAAACAAGAACACATTCTATCATTTAAAATACTATTAAATTAAATATCTGAGTTATGTATGTTTAGATCCTTTCTAGCCTTGATATTTCAGTAGCTTCTGGATATGTATGAGTCACCTACACTCCAATTGATCTTTTGGGTACTGGAATTGACTCCCTGGTAAATACCATAGCTTCTTTTTCTCTCCATCCCTTACATATCTTTTTGAGAGTAATTATCAAACCTTATTTCTAACAAGTAAGAAGTAGGGGAAGGCCAAGAGACACATGAAAACATGTTCAAAGTCACTAATTATCCGAGAGATGCAAATCAAAACGACAATGCGATACCATCTAACACCTGTCAGAATGGCTATCATCAACAAATCAACAAAAGACAAGTGTTGGCGAGGATGCGGAGAAAAAGGAACCCTTGTGCACTGTTGGTGGGAATGCAGACTGGTGCAGCCACTGTGGAGAACAGTATGGAGTTTCCTCAAAAAACTAAAAATGGATCTGCCATTTGACCCTGTAATCCTACTCTTAGGGATTTATCCTAAGAAATCACAAACACCAATCAGAAAGGATTTATGCACCCCTATGTTCAAAGCAGCACAATTTACAATAGCTACAATTTGGAAACAGCCTAGGTGCCCGTCAGCAGATGAGTGGATCAGAAAACTGTGGTACATCTACACAATGGAATTCTATGCTGCCATTAAAAAAGAAGGAATTCCTACCACTTGCAGCAACCTGGATGGAACTGGAGAGCCTTATGCTTAGTGAAATAAGCCAGTCAATGAAGGAGAAGTATCACATGATCTCACTCATTTGTGGATAATAAAGAACATTATAAACTGTTGAACAAAAGGATAGATACAGAGGCAGTAAAGCATCAAACAGACATGAAATTATAGCAGGAAGATTAAGGTTAGATGGGGTAGATAAGAGATCAATCAAAGGACTTATATGCATGCATATAAGCATAACCAATGAACACAGACACTGGGGGGTTAGGGTATGCCTGGGAGGGAGTGGGGGCAATGGGGAGATAGGTATAAAAATTATTAATAATAATAATAAATAAATAATAATAAAATAAAATAAAATAAAAAAAGAAGTAGTGGGGGGCTACTACATTTTCCTTTAATAAATCACTTCGCTAAGATGATGTTTGATTTCAGGGAGCTCTGGAAAACTGGAGAAAACAAAAATCTGCAAGTTAGTCCTTTTTTGTGGCATTGAGAGGGTTGTCTGTGAGGGAGAATGTCTGATTATCTTCATTACTCATGAGGTTAGGAAGGACTCAGGTCAAGGTTCTCCCAGTAAGGCTCCTGCTTGGCTGATGCAGGCATTCACAACTGTTGGACTGGTGGTTATAATCTCTGCACTTCTCTGCAGTTCAGGATCCTCTGCAGCCTCTTAGTGTCTGCCTTCTTGTGACATGAGCTCTGTCTTGCTCTCTTGCTGTCTTTGGCACTGGTGGCACCGAGCATGTCTAAGTGACTCCATCTCCATTAGTTCAAAGTTATAAGACTCTCATTGGCTCATTCATAATTATGGATGAGTTCAATGTTAGATCAATGAATTTTCCTCATCTCCAGGGGGCAGGATCATGTGGTACTAACATGGATCGAGGAGCACTCCACATGGTGGAGAGCATTTTCATGGAAGAGTGTATGTGTGCATGCATGAGAGTGGGATGGAAGAGCATGGAAATTATCAGTACATCTGCTACATTATCTAAAATTGTTCCTTGTTACAAAATAAAGTCATTTCTTAATGGCTATATCACATGGAAAATGCAATGAGAGCTGCTTTTTATAATGATTTATATATCACATTTAATCCTGAAATGACTTCTGAATTCTCACAGATTAACTAGTCTTGTAGGGAATATTACAGTTACAGATAATCCATTTTCTGCTTTTTTGAAAGTGGTAACTGGGATATACCATTTGGATAGCTCTCCACTAATCAGGACATTGGGTTATTCCCAACGTCTAGTCAAGTTGCACTAAAGATTTCCCTGTATTTGTCATTAAACATAATTTCATGAAATAGAAAAATATAACATAAAAATAATAATTTACATTGCCAAATCAAAAGGCCTGTTATTAGTGGGGTGGGAATCCTGGTTGGCAATAATTAAAAAGTCATATAACATCAAGTGCTAATGAGGATATGAGAATTCACCTGTATTGCAGGTGGGTATATAAACTAGTGCATACATTCCAAAAAGCAACATGGGATATGAAGTGAAAAGAAATATGCACCTTCCTCATGATTTAATAGTCTAATACCGTTATATTTCCCAAGAGAAATTCTTCCATGGTCTAAAGTGGGAATATATGGGAATGTTCAATGCAACATTACTTAGAGTAGCTGAGACTGGTGGCAACCTAGATATCTATCACTGGAAGTAATGGATAAGTTAAATGTTAAGATGCATTCTACATGATAATATGCAGTATGCTAAGGTAATAGACTAGATTTAAATCCAGATGTACTGGTAGATCTTAAAAGAGCATTGAGTGAAAAAGTAACAAACAGAATGTGAACTTAATGCAAAACCACAAATTGAATAAAGCAACACTCAATTCTTCAATGACACATGAATATCAAGGATATACAGTAAATATATTGGAAGGGCTGCCTATGGGAGGGAAGGCAATGGAAGTGGGGATGAAGGATGAAGGGGAAAATAACAATTTTTTTTTTAAAAGGAGAGGGCTTTGCACGTCAGGTGATGGTCATGAGCCACAAACAGAAGAGTAAAATAATTCTCAATATTGTACACCTGAGGTCTAAGAAAGACAATAAAAACAGTGGAAGGGGAAAACATTTACCTGATTAGTAAGGAGACCCACTTATATTGGGGGGAAAGCTACATACCAGTCCTCTCATATTCAAATTTTCCCCTTCTCCTATTCTCAGCACTAATTCTGCAGCAAAGGTTATTTGGTCCTTGTTACCCCACTTTCTAGCTGTCTGACACAGAAGAGGAAAAGTGGACATAATTGATGAGATTGAGTGTGCACCAGAACAGTGATTTGAAATATGAGAAAACTAGGACTCTATATGCAAACCAGCAGGAAGTGACTCCAATTCTTTTTAGGACCTTGGTTTTCTCCTTGGAAAAGTGAAATGGTCTAATCTCAGCTCTTCATTCCAGCCCTGATGGTATATGATTCTCCCTCTCAAATGTCATGTGGAAAATGGTGCTCAGAAAATGTGAACCCTCTCTTTACTTGTGACCTCACTAAGGAAACAGCATGCTGCCCTCCAGGACTCACTGGCCAAAAGCACGCGTGATCTCATTTGAATCACCTTCCTGTTAGAGAAGGCAGGCAAACACATTTGTTTTGATCCTTTAAAAAAAATTCCTCCTTGGAATTCTCCTAAGGAAATGTGATATGCAGAGATAGCAGATAAAATTGGCACATTTATAGATGTCATTTCGGGGGCTGTTTTGCCATTCCTTTTGGTGATTAGCTGTGCAGGATCATCTGAAGAATGGGAAATAAAATGGACTTAACACTTTGTATAGAAACCTTGTGGGGAAGTAAGCTCCTCTTTTTAAAAGGCTAAAAGGACAAAAAGCAACAGCATTCTAAAAGAAAGTGCCCTTTAGATGAATGACTTTTGTTAGGAAAATATTGAAGCTTCTTTTTTCCCTTATTTCTTCTGAATATTTTTGTTTTCTCCTTAGGACTTTAACATCTCCTGACTAAAGTGATAAGTCTAATTAAGATTAATATGAACACGCAGCACCTCCTTTTCTGATGGCCTCAGCTCTAAGTTGCTTCCCAAAAGGTCAGTGTTCACCTCCACCACTCACAGTGATAGGTTTCATTAGAGGAAGACAATCAAGGGCTCCTACTCAATATGTAGCACGATTATGTTGCCCCAATAGGAGAAAAATGTCTTTTGAACCCCAGTGTAGAATTGTACATTTTCATTCTGCTTGATGAAGAAAGACCCCGTTTATTTTTCTGAAGGTTTCAGAGCATTTCCTGCAGGGACAGAGGTGTCTTCCCCCCATGGAACCAGCACTTTATGGCATGATGTAGAGTCGGTGGTCAGTTGGGCTGCTCTTTCTCCAAGGAAGATCCACCTCTGTATTGGTGATTACTGCAAAGGACCAGATGTTTTCCTTTAACCTCCTATTGGTTCTAATCTCTCTCAATCTTTGATCCCAGCCCCACTTGAAAGTAACCCCTCATTTAGCTCCTCTTGGGTGGTCCTCAGTGGAGATTTAGTTAATTCTAACTTCTTGTACAGTTTTCCCCCATGTGCTTCCATGCTAAAATTCTACCTTTCTAATTGCTAAGAGGAAAATTGTTAATCCTTTTGATTCAGGGAGCAGTATAATAGCCTTAAAATTGGCAACTTAATTGAAAAACTCAGAAATTGCTGACTCCTCATGGTATTTCTTTAATAGCATTTCCTTCCTCATTCTTTTCTTTATTTTTTCAAGATAAAGTTTATTTAAAATATACTTACAAAAGACTATCTTCTTGTTATCTCTCTATTCTTAGATCCTATTTGGATTTTCTGCACCATCTCTGGTATTTTATTGATTGTTAACAGATCAGTTTAATGGGTTCTTACAGAAAATACTCACTGGAATACAGAAGGGACATGTGACACTGACTAATGGGAAGTAGAAATTTGTCTCATCCCTCCTTTCCCCTTATGTAAGAATAAAAAACTGTTAGATTGCAAGGCTTGTCTAGGCTATATATATCAAACATCAGTGTGAGTTTTGGAGGTTAACTTATTCTGCATTACAACTATTATATATTAGTATTCTTTGACTTTATTATCCACAACTAAGCAAGAAAGCTAGTTTTTTAAAAGAGATTTTCAGTTTTGCTTTGGGTTCATAAAAGCAAATTCCTCTTAAGAATTCTGAGATTAAAAGTGTTCCTGGGTTCTTGGCATATCCTATTGATCTTACTTATGAATAGGGAAAAGGTCAAGGATTTTGCTTATTTGTTTTCCATAGACACTCTAAATTTTAAAAGATTTGGAGACTTTTAAGGGACTTTTAAGAGACAATTTGTTACAGATGCATTAACATATTGAATTTATGTGAAAGAGTGAAGGCCAGGCAAAGGATATTGGGTTCATTATTTATTAGTGGAACTAGTCAAAACTTCCCTGTTTTAACCACGTGGTGGTTTGGCCCCTATTCAAGAAGCCATCTCTTAAAATTGCTGTCCCCAGCAATTAATGTACACTGAGTATACAATTATACTCAACTGAATTAGATTCTAGCCTATGTAGGTCTAACTTGCCTCTGTTCAGATTGGACATGATGCTTCTGGGTAATTATCTCAAAGTATGTACTATATTTGCTTTCTACTCAAAATGAAGCTCATCAGTGAATTCTATAAATTGTGCAAAAGTTGAGCCCCTCTTCCTTAGCACATCTAATTTCTCATCATATAGCCTTTTCTCATTGCATCTTACCATGTACCCCTCCTCCTGCATGGAAAACCTATTTTCTCATGGTCATATGCTCTACTCCTACTTAGTCTCATCTCCTTATGAAAGTCTTCCCTTCCTGACTGTGTTACATTTGGTTATGAAAAGCTCTCATGTAACCATATTCTTTACATCACAATATCAATTCCATATTTGTCTTCTTTGATTGTCTTTTTACTCCACTATTTTGAGAGCTCTGTGAGGTCAGAGATGAGGCTGAGTATTCTGCACTCTTATTTCTCTAGTGCTCGAGAACTGTAGAATGAATGAGGGAATGAGTAAAAGAATGAATAAGTAACATTAAGGTTCACTTAACCTGCACCTGACAATTTCATGTGAACTTAATGTATTTCTTCTGAAGCCCATACTTTTGCGTGTATGTGCATCTCCTTTCTTGTGTGATTAAATTTCTAGAGGGTAAAGAAAGGCTCTTGGTCTTCTGAGACAAGTTTCTCTTGCCCATTATTCAATGTAGTCTCAGACCAGGGGTTGGAGATAGGTCCAACTCTATGGGGTTATAGAACAGAAAATACAATAACATGTGCTTTTCTTTTTCCTGTACAGAGAAGTATACTAAAATTAAAGAAGTGGAGAAAAAGCAGAGATGGCACAAGAAGGTGAAAGCAGCTTGAGAGGTATGGGGATATGTGGACAATGGCTCACGACTCATTGGAAACTCAAGGCTGAGTTAGTGCATCACAAGTCTTGGTTTTCTTTGAGCACCAGGCTGCAGTGGCACCTTCCTGCCTTATGCTTCTAGGGGAGAACTTGTGCTCTGCCTCCACTGGAATCATAACATAACTGCCAGTCATATGGAATTAGCTATGCATATTGCTAACTATAAACAGTTCTGTGTACAAAAATATAAGTCAAAATGGAAAATTAAAGTTTATCATCCCATGTTCCAGTTGCCTATCCTTCCCTTTATCCTCAAATTTAGTCTCCTGGAGCTTCTGCTCCTTTATTTTTTGAGTTCACAGGCCCCCAGGATGGCCCTCAGGGGCCCTGACCACAATGGCTGAACCCAAAGCACAGCTGTGGATAAGTGACTTACACTTAAATAATTGCTCAAACCTGTAGAGTTTCTTATCAGATTATCTCTGGCAGAATCCAAAGTTTCTTTTTCAGATTAGTCTTTTGGAACAGAAGCTGGAATCCAGTATTAAAGCCAGTTTTATAATATTTTCCACTTACTTTTGCTATTATTTTGCATTTTAAAATTAATATTCATTTTAAACTGTTCTCTATTGATTTAAAGCAAGGATCCAATCTATTTGTTCTACTGACATTTTTCTGTGTAAAGTTTGTGTTGCTGCATTAAATGAGACAAACTTAACCTTTAAATAAGAAAAGTTCATTTTTCTACTGGCAACTACCAAGGGGAAAACATATCAGTTTATAAAGTTATTTCTCTTCTACTCTACCCAATGCTTGTCAAATATAGAAACAAAAGTTGGAAAATCTTACACTTTTCAAAAGAATTCTGTGGTAAATAGAATCTTAGCCTTATTTTACCTCACTGCATATGATAGTGCTTTGAGAAAGCATTTAACATAGGTAATAATATGTCTCAAAGGCTGGGACTATTGATTTATAAAGTTAGGTGTGAATAAAATCTAAAGATAAATACTGTATCATTAAAAAGTGAAATAATATTATTTTGATTCATACTTGACAATTTTTGAAAGAATGTTAAGCTGTTATGTAAATATATGGCCTTCCCAGCTGTTCAAATAGTATGATTAATTAAATGGATTCTGTCTATGAACCAACACTGGCTCTTGTTCTCAAGTTGCAAATCTGTCCAACGTAAAGGGAAATGGAAAAGTGGTTTTCTGGTATCTACTGCATTTGAGGCAAATAATTAATATTGTTGAAATTCCAATGTGTTCTTTAGTATGCATTTGTGGTGTGTGTATGTGTGTGTGTGTGTGCACTCACACTGTATGTTTTTTAGTAGCAGAAAACTTTACCTATAAGGAACTCAGCTATTTGACAATCTAATTATCCCAAGAATTTGTTAAAAGCTAACAAAAGAGACATTTTAGAAGTCCAGACAAAGGTCATCAAAGTCTGCTCACTGTATCACATACATTTAAATATAGAAAAAAAAAGCCATAGACCTTCAATTAGAATATTACCTTTTTTATTTTACTATAAATTACATAACTTGCCTAGAGGGTACAAAGCAAGAAGGAGTTGCTGGGACTGATTATAACTGTTGGCTGGGACTGGAGAGTGCAAGACCTAATTCAGTATATATTAGGGAGTCAACAAAACTTACTGAGTAGACAAGAGATATTATCAGACACATTTTTTAGGAAAATTAATCTAAGTGCATAAAATATTGCAGAGGCTGGAAATTAGACTGTTGCATTAGTCCAGAGACTATGCATTTAAGTCCAGATGAGCAGTAATAAGATTATGGACAAGGGTGTGGAGAAGAAAGTAAGGTCTTAAGAAATGTTGTAAAGTTGAATGAAAAGGATTTGGTCTTGTTTGCATTGAGAGGCAAAGAAGAAGAAAAATCAAAGGCAATTTTAAAAAGTCAAGTCTTTAATAGTAAGTTAGTGCAGTGGCAGAATCAAGAAACACAGGAGAAAGAACACGTTTGGGTAGAGGAAGATGCTAAATTCAAGGGTGCACTTTGAGGTAGGATTAGAATATTGAGGAGGTGTCACGCAGCTGCAAGATGCTAAATTCAAGGGTGCACTTTGAGGTAGGATTAGAATATTGAGGAGGTGTCACGCAGCTGCAAATGCAGAGGTGAACTATCTCTAGGACCAGGCATAAAAACCATCATGGCTAATATTTACTGATTACTTAAATAGTAACGAAGCACTTTCCTACACATTTCTCATATATTCTCAGCTGTCCCATAAAGTACTATTTTTAATGCATTTTAAAATCCATTTTCAATTAAGAACTTAAAGTAATGTAATTACCATAGAAATTCAAACCACACATAAGTGGGAAAATTCAAAAAAAGAATAAGGGTGGTAAGTTAGGGAAATAACAGGTTTTTCTTTTCTAAATAATGTTTATAGCAAATTAGAAGCAACTTAAAACCAAAGATACTTCAAGAGGAAATTCATAGCAGCATAGAAAAACGCACACACTGCCACCAACAATAAAACATAGAAACCCTATAGCAATGAGAGCCTCTTTAGGTGGAAACAGTCTTTCCCACTTTACTAAGCTCTCTTTAATTGCCTATTAAATAACTGATGTTAAAATCATACTAAGAAAAGACTTAAATGATATTTCAGGTAATTAGTCAAGAAGGCAAAAATAGATAGTTCCTATCATGGTTAAAATCAAAGATATTTGCAAAGTGAATTAAATTGTAGTGTGACCAATAAAGTCTGCAGGTCTATAAAAATTGACCCATGCTATGGAGTTTCATGGTATGTTTGTAAGAGTGAGGTGGCAGACCTTCTTTTCTAGGCAAGCAGGGACTGGGCCCAGCATGAAATTCTACTAGCAGAGACTGGTATTGGAGTAGGTGTGGTTTTCTGCACTTTGAGGGCTCTAATTAAAGGGGAATTAGAATCAAAGTCTAAGATGAGAGCTGGAGTGGGCCCAGGAGGAAGTAAGGGAAGTTCCAAAATATATAGTCCAAGGGTAAAGGATGAAAAACAACATGCAGATTTAAAGCAATAATATCAGAGAACTAGAGGCCCAGTGCATGAAATTCGTGCATGGGGTGGGGGGTTGTCTCTCAGCCCAGCCTGCACCCTTTCCAATCTGGGACCCCTTGAAGGATGTCTGACCACCTGTTTAGGCCCAATCCCATTGGACAAGGGTGGTCTGACATCCCTCTCACAATCCAGGACTGCTGGCTCCCAACCGCTCACCTGCCTCTGCCTGATTGCCCCTAACTGCTTCTGCCTGCCAGACTGATCACCCCATAACCACTCCACTGCCAACCTGATCAATGCCTAACTGCTCCCTAACTGGCCTGATTGCCCCCAAATGCCCTCTCCTGCAGGCCTGGCCCCCCCAACTGCCATCCCCTGCAAGCTTACCCCCCTAACTTCTCTCCCCTGTAGGCCTGGGTTCCC